>AYEL01068559.1:0-43400 GCA_000484575.1 Olivierus martensii | reverse complement strand
CCACAAAATAACATTCTTCTATCATTATCATCTGGAAGAAGTTCTTGATGGTATTGATTTTTGTATGGGAAGAAGTTCTCTTCTCTTAATGTTTTCCAAACGGATGATTTGCTGATGTGCAATTTATGCGCGATTGAGGCGCAAGAAATTCTGGATTTTTCAATTACTGACATGCAAATCGCAAGTTTTACTTCCTCTGATAAAGCTCGACTTGGGTGATGAACGGGTATCAAACCTGGATTGGCCATCCCATCTTTTTTGGAATTTCTCAACAACAGATTTAATTGTAGACACGGATGGAATAGGTCTTCCAGGGTATAGCACCGCAAAATGATCTCTCATGCGCCTATAGGATAAGCTTGAATTACGTGCCCCAATCATCCATACTCGTTCAGTAACACGTTGTAAATAATAATCGGCCTTTTTAAAAAATTTTCGAATTGCGGCACGTCTGCGTTTCTACGCTGTCGCTTTAGCAAGAACAGAATTTCTGTTTGCCGCATTAAGCATTTTCATGTAAATTTTCAACGATTTATTTTTAAATTTAATTACACCAGCATTAAAATCTCAATAATCTTTTTATTTTCAAATTTAATTACACCAGAATGAAAATCCGAATAATCTTGTGTGTCTAATCGTTTTTTTGTTTCTTGGATGCAATAATAAATAAATATCGTTAGAATTAAAAATATAAAATAAATTTTCGTAGATAAATAAATATCGGTAGAATTAAAAATATAAAATAAATTTTCATAGCAAGCGATTCCTGACGTGATATATGCATCAGAATTGGCTCGATGCCAAAAATCAGTGTGTTCGGTTTCAAGAAAAACTCACGGTATATATATCTTTATTATGAAATACATGGAAATATAATATTTAATATTTAAAAATAAATTCAATCAACTAAAATATGTTCATATTAAAATTGCATATTTCATCATTTATTTAAGATTTGTTGAATGTGGTACGACTCGATATATAATTTTTATTAAAATTAAATTTGAGTTTCGAAGTTTAATATTTAAAAATAAATTCAATCAACTAAAATATGTTCATATTAAAATTGCATATTTCCTCATTTATTTAAGATTTGTTGAATGTGGTACAGTACGACTCGATATATAATTTTTATTAAAATTAAATTTGAGTTTCGAAATAAACAAGGAAGTTTGACAGAAATTTCCTATGATTGGGGAATTTCCTTAATAACGCAAGTACGAAGTTCAGATATGTACAATGCAGTTTATTTTTATTGATGGAATTTTGAAATTTTATTTTATTATGGTAAAGTCAATTTCTTTACTTCTAAATATAATTAATTAATTAATTAAATTAAAGACAGATATTCGTCATTTTTCATAATAAAATTTTTGCAAGAAAATAATATATTTTTTTTTATAAATCGATTCTCATAATATACAACATAATCAATCGTTCTAGTCCAAAATAATATAGAATTTAGTAACATATAACTTTTACTTTGATGTTTTTATGTTGAAAAGCAAACTAATTGGCTTAAATTTTTACATAACTTAGATTTCAAAACGAAACTGAAACGATGAGGGGAAAAATATGGCGACGATATTTAAGTGGAAAATGTAGGTGGCGCCATTCTGATTGAATTATTGATTGTTTGGAACAAAGTCAAAATTTTGTACTTTGCTTTTAAATTCAATTTAAAATATATCTAATTATTAATATTTACTAAGATTTGAAGATACAAAAATGGTAAGATCAACTTCATACTTTATTTATTAAGCTACTATTTATCGATTCGAATCTATTCTCATCGTATAATCTTCGGAATATATTAGGCTTACTATAAACCGAAACTAAAAGCCTATTGGTTTCGGTTTCTTTTGTTCTGTTTATTCTGTTAATTTTTAAATGTTTAAAATTTTTATTATAAACGTTTTCATTATTAAAGATAGTTAGTTAATTTTGAACCTATTGAGAATAAAATATTGCCATCGAAAGTATCAATATTAATTTTGATATTTAGTTGTGAAATAAATGCAATAAAATTCAGGGGTAATAATATGTAAGTGCAGTTATATTTTATGACGAAACATATTTAATTTTGGTTTTTTGAGAGAAATAATCAAGAATATAGAACAAATAAGATTTTAGAGTGCAGAATTACAGTGGCTGCAAGCCAAACTAGCTCACTATGCAAATAAGGATATAATGCTAAACAAATCAGTAAGAAAAACCATAAAAAAATAATTACATGGTTTAAAACAAACATACTTATAATTGCTCAGAAAATTTCAAACAAAAATAAAATAAATATTCGAAAATAAGAAAATAACAAAAGCCACCGTGAAAGTCATGCGTATGCAAAACTGGCTCACCTGTATAAAATAGAAAAGCAACGTATGGTAAGTGATGCATTTGTTTTGGGGAAGAACATGAACGTTTATTCTAATATTTTTTTAATTAATTGTCTCAAGTTTTATGCAAAAAAGTACAAAATGGGAAGACAAAGAGGTCAAACAACAATTGAAGTAAGGAAATTGATAATTAAACATTCCCAGGATGGAAAATCGATTCGAGAAATATCAAAGATTGTTGACAGAAGCTATTCTACTGTTCGTAATATAATACAACGTTTTAAGACCACCAATCGACTTGAAAATAAATTGAAAACAGCCCATAACAAAATTTTCACAGAAGCAGAAAAGCGATATGTAGTGTGTCAAATGAAAAAATATCCATTTCTCAGTGCTCCAAAGTTAACTGCTATCGTCAAAAACGATTTAGGAAAACAGGGTAGTCCATCAACAATCAGAAATGTTCTCCGAAATGCTGAAATTCATGGAAGAAAACCTAGGAAAAAACCACTCATCAGTGAGCAAAACAAAGAAAAGATTGCAGTTTGCTAGAGAGCATCAATGTAAAGATTTTTTATACTGGAAAGATGTTTTGTTCACCGATGAATCTAAATTTAACATTTTTGGATCTGATGGCAATTCCTATGTATGGAGAAAACCGAATGAAGAGCTTCATTTAAAAAATTTGCGACCCACTGTTAAACATGGAGGTGGTTTGCTGATGGTTTGGGGCTCATTTTCAGCTGCTGGACCTATCTGGTCCACACGGCGGATTTCGCTTGCGGCAGCCGGCGACGGTTTCTATCTGTGTTTTCTACCGCAGCAGCAAGTGGGAACCGGCCTTCATTAGGTGCTGTATTAGTTCCCAATATTCCATCTAATATTTTATATAAATCCTAATTAGATTTATAAATAGATGATGTCCCAGCACCATTAAAACTACTTACTCTAACTTTTCTTTTTTCTTTTGTGTATCTATCTCGTTGGACTCTCCATTTATTCTCAGCTTCAATTCCTATCATACGAATTACAATTTAAATAATATACAGTAGATTAAACTTCGAAAGGTGGGATTCTATTCTCACTGCTTTGTGGTGTTGCATCTGTCCTAGCGCAAAGCATCTATGGATATGTGGCATTATAGCGTTCCATAATGCCTGCCACTTTTTCATGCTCGATAAAGTAAATGTAAATATGCATGTGAATGAATATTAACATTGACTTTAATGTGCGCGCATGGCGCCACGAAGTCAAAGTAAAATCTTATCCCTTCTGGGAAATACTATGTTAAGACTAAAATATATTTGTCTATTTACCAGAAATTCCAAATTTACCGCCTATATCAGCCCATATTTTTTTTTTATTGTTACATCCTTAAAATCTGAGTATGTCTTATCATATAATTGGGGATATTTCCTAATTTCTTCGAAGAACATTTCATTTAATTCTTGGTTTTTCGTTCTCTTGCCTTTCATGTTTATATTTCTCCTCATTCGATGATTGTATGCATCATGTATGACGTCGGTCTCAACAGTACGCTATTGGTTAAAATATTCTTTTTCTGGATCATGTGATCCAGAAAAGTTAAAAGTTCTCCAACTCAATATTCCGGATACTTTCTGCTCTGCTTATACGGAAAATTTTCGAATTTTCCGTTTCTGGATTATTTTTACGTAGTACTTTTCCGTAAGTGGGAACCGGCCTTAAATAGACCCTTCAATTTCAGAGTTTAAAAATCTGTAAACATTTGAATCTCTTATATAAACTACCCCAACTTTCAAATATTAAATAATATGATGCAAATAACTATTTTCTTTTATAGTTTTAAAAATTTTCCAAACTAAATATACTATTGGTATAAGTATAATCACTTAGACAAAGTCCCAGATTTATAGCATTGAAATGTCATGATGCAACACAAAGAGAAACAAAGATAAAGCGCAGGCTATAATCATGTCATGTCCTATCAGGTTTCTTCTACAATATGATTTTATTAAAGTATTTGGCAGAAAATATCAAAAAATATTAAAAGTTTTTGTTAATTCCAAATCTCAACAAAAATATTTAGCAAAATTTAACCAGGCTTTGGTTTCATTGGACTGTCAGTCCAAACATAACAAAACTCGGGAGTCGGATTGAAAAATTTTTTTTTCGAAAAATTTGAATAAATTAGAATTTTCCTAAATCACTAGGTCCTTCCTAATGCATTCATTACATGTTGCAAAGCATTAAAATTAGCCATAAAAAATAATCAGACTGACAGCCCAACCAAGAAATCTGTTTTGATTCCCATTATGTAGATTACCATAATTAATAATTTCTAAAGTTAGTTCAGTGTTTCGTGGCATGGCCATCACTTGATTCACATCATGTTTTGATGTGCGTAAACAAACTATTAAATTTGTGATTAGATAAAACTTTTTCTGAATAAATATAACTTCCTTATTTTTATTAATTTAATATATTATTTATCTGACTCCAGATTTTTATTTAAAGTTCTTTATTAAATTTTGAATAATGATTTAACATTACTGCACATGGCTATATATCTCTCTTAATTATAATAATAAATTTATTAAATATTTTATAAAATTTCTAATAGAAATTGTTTAATATTTAATTATACAATTAAAAAGTGAATATTAGAAGATAAAAAATAATACTTGAGGAAATCATTGTTTAGTTCTAGTCAGAAATGACTTACACGCACGTCACAAATTCTGACCCCAGTACAGAAATATATAGTGTTTAATATAACCTCAACCTTTCTGTTTAAGAAAAAAACAAATTACTTTGTTATCATTAACAGTAATCTATATAATAATTTGTTTATCCTCATTAGTGTCACGTACAACTTCAGACTGAAATAGCTCGAAGACTATGCAATGAAATTTTATAAATCCTTTTGATTTGAGTTTCTATGGACTGAAATTAGAGATTTTGACTATTAAGTATATTTTTAAAATAACCTTTATAAAAATTAATATCAACATAATTTTATAACTAATTTGATAGATGGTGAGACGTGTCCACCTGAGGTATTGGCTTTCTGATAGATTAAGTTAGGTTTTATTTCTCAGTTGATAATTATACATTATGTAATAGTTAAGAAAAATATATAAAAATTTATATAACAAAAATTAATAAATTTTACAAACAACTTCCATTTTTATGTATCTTTTGTTTTTTTTTTTTTTATTTTTAATCAATGATGTTTGTAGCAAGATGCTGTTTTTCACGCATGAAAATAAAACTGAATATTCCCTTTCTAATCTGCTATTTATCAGTGGATAGTTTTATTAAATGATTTTAGGAAAATTCAGTGGAGGTGACATCATCAATCAATGCGATTATAGATGCCTGCTCATCCATTCACCTCGAATGACAGCTCATGCCTGTAATCGAAATACTAAAATACGTTCATCCTTAAATTTTTCTACGAGATTTCTCAGTTGATCAAGATGTTTGTCAATCTATATTCACATGTCAAAATTACATAATTATATTGGTGAAAACATTCTCGATGGAAACTATACGCCAATGATCATTTGTCCAAATAACAAATCAGCACATGTATATTGTTCATTGGTTAGACTAAAGAATAATAATAAAACAATAAAAAAAAGTAACAGACATGAAAAATACACAAAATAACTTGCGAGCAAGATGATTTCGAGTGGCACGATGGTAAAATTTTAACTTTGTAAAGTCCGGTAAAAGTAGTACTAAACAGAAGAATCAATCTATAAGTCAATGATCATAAACAGAAACAGGAATAAAATCTGTGATATATTCGATTATCAAGACAGATTACTATAATAATGACTATTAATTAGAGTTAACAATTCACCCTACCAATACATAATTAAATGCACAGTCATTCTATTAAAGATTTATATAAAATAGTATGTATATTTCGAAAACGGTAGTGATTACACCACTTATTCTTTTATGAACTTTGACCTATAGCTTCTCTCTTTCATTTGGTATTACTTTTACAGACTTTACAATTATTGCAATTATACCCATAGAAACGTATCTGAATGGCTTTAGATCCTCCATGTTGTCACATCATACTTTCGCACGAGAAAGCAATTGAATTTTCTCTTTCTAACCTGTACTGTCATTTCAATGACATCAGGACAGTTCAGTTCAATAAGTGAATAGCTTATCTTCAATCAATTTAAATAGTATATTCCATCCAATCTGCGTAGATGGCATAATTCTGTATATTAAATAAGTTGATTCTGAATTTTTCTAAGAGATGTCCTCTTTAGCCAAGATACCAGTTTATAATCACATGTCAAATTAGACAGTTCTTGTAAAAATGCTCACGAAGACTATACGTCTCCAAGCAACAATGATAATCATGCATAGATTGATCATCGCTAAGACAAACAGATAGTAATAAACAGGCAAAAAAGTACTAGACATGAAAAATACAAAAATAAGTTGGGTGCAAGAAGATTCCAAACCCAGATAGATTATACTTTTATTTGTAGATATTCTCAAAGACCTCGCTGTTATTTTTTTATACTTATACATTACCAAAAATATTAGATTATATTTATTATCTGACAGATTCAGGAACGGCCTATAAAGAGTATGTAAAATTGAAGAAATATTTTCAATTTATAATTACATACTGTGTTCAATAATTTTTGTGTTTTTAATTTGGTTGTGAAGGTGTCATTCCTTCGGACAGGGTGCGTCTTCTTTTTCAGTCATTTTTTTTGTTACTTGAACTTTGAACCCGGGGAGAAGGAATGCACGAGGCGTTCATGTAGGGTGTCAGTGAGATGGAATGCACGAGGCATCCATGTCGTTGTAAAACACGCTAGATATCAAATAAAGCTTCTTTTTTGTTAGTCTACTTTCGAGTAAAGTTTTTGATTCAACAATCATACACACACACACATACTGTATATGAAATGTAAAAAAAAAAAGATATCATTCTACATTGTTGTGATTACCTATCCAATCTCTCTGATTAGATAATATGACTTATAAAAACTAAATTGTCTATCATGAGATTTATAACAAAAAAATTCATGGTGGTAACAGCTGAAGTTAGATTCCTTTGTTAAGAAGAAACTCAGAAAATCCTCAATTTCAATATCTAGACATAGAAGATCCTCTTCAGCAATTGAAATTGCAGCAACTTCAATTACTGAAGAGGAGCAATTATAATAGAAATAATAATAATAATAAAATATTATTTTTTATGTTTTTGTTAATAATTTCATAGTTACGATAAACTATATTATAGTTTAGCATACAATAAAATAATTATTACCTATTCATAGGCCTATACACTTCCTTGTAAATTCAAATTTTTTAGTTGGACTGAAACATCTCTATATCTACCGGGTGTTTTTCTTGAAACCGATTGTGCTTTTTCTGTCTAATTTGTCGATTTTGTGTTGCAATATTAAGAATAAAATAAAATCTGAACTAGCTAGCCTGAAAGCACTCCTGCATTTTAATTTTATTTAAGGTCCTATAAGTTAGTTCAGATTTTATTTTATTTAATTTGGGACCTAGTTGTCAATTTGATCTTTTCACAATATTAAGAAAGATTTTGAAAACAGTTTTACTTTGATTAAGGAATTTCAATTTAAATATAAAATTGTATTCTTAAATACAAAAAGTGTTAATTGCTTGAATATGTCTTAAACATATTAATCTTAAAAATCTTAAGGAAATTGGTTATTTGAGGATCTTAAAGATATTAATCCAAGAATATTTTTGGACTTAAAATTTTACATATTGATGACATTTGACTAACAAACCATCAACCCAACTCTTGCATTTATGAAAATTTTTATTTTTATATGAATAGCCATTAAAATTCCAAATTCTTGTCCATTATTTTCATCTACAATGGAATTCTTTCATCATTGCATTTACAACACAGAATCCATGCTTAATCTCAGAAACAGGAAATACATTACATTGGAAATAAACAGGAAAATTAAGATTTATTACCTGGCATTAGTCAAACTCAGCAATTTTCAACTGTTGTTTGAATTGAATGCATCTTTTTCTACCATTCTTCATTTTATATTTAGTTTTTTTATACATTATTATTGAAATATCTTTGATGTTAAATTTTTATACTTCAGAATTTTCAAATATAATGTCTGTACTTTATTTTCATATTGAATACAGGATTATCAAAATCACATGGATATAAAACTAAAAGAAATCAAAAGTTATTGAATTGATCAATATTCACCTAGACTCCCAAGTATCCAGAATTGAATTAATCCTGGTTGCAGTTTAACTGAAGTTAATATACAATTGGAAGCTAATATAAAACATTACTAATTAAACATCACTTCGATTATTAGTTAAACATCACTAAACTGGAAATGATGTTTAATTGGTAATGTTTTATATTAGAAGCAATATCTGATAGATTTTTAAATGCCCAAATTTTTTCATTTTCATATCTTAGAAAATTGTCACTCAAAATTAGAATCAAATTAAAATTACAAATATTGTAATAATTTCTTGCTGCAAATAAATAAATTTCTTTTTTTGATTTTCAGTAAATAATAGAATATATGTATGTATGTATGCAATTTATTTATGTTTTAATATTAAATGCATATTATTTAGGAATTGGTTATTTGGGGAAATTAATTTCCCAACTACCCTGATTAATTGGGAATTTACTGTATTTGCTTTTAGATAAAATATATGTAAAAACATATTTTATTTTTCTTTTTAGTTATTTTATTTACATAATCAATTTTTGATGATATCAGAATTATTGGGAATGGAATCATCATTTATTGGGTTGTTCGGAAAGTAATTTCGTTTTTTTTTTATAGTATATAAATATTTAATTTAATTATATATTGACCATTTTGGTCCAACACATGTTGCCATCTTTCTGGTAGTAGCATGATTCCATATTCTTAGAATTTTTGATCTTTGCTTGCAAAAAACTGAACCAAGTGATTTTTGACATCCTCATTTAAACTAAGTGTTTTGCCATCTAAAGAGTTCTGTAAAGATCGCAATAAGTAATAATCAGAGGGTGCCAGATATGGCAAATATGCTGGGTATGGTAGCACATCCCATCCAAGCTGTAACAGCTTCTGGCAAGTTATCAAACTTGTATGAAGTTTGGCATTGTCATGGTGAAATACTGCCTTTTCTGTTAATTAGTTCTGGCCTCTTCTGTTTGATGGAATCACTCAATTTGTCCAATTGGTGGCAGTACACTTCCAAATTAATTGTGGAATTGTATGGAAGAAACTCAAAATCCTTTGAAATCCCACAAAACAAAGAGCATCATTTTTTGATGAATTGGGTTTCGGAATGCTTTGAGCCAGTTCATTTCTTCTGCTCCCATGGGGTCTAGGAGTGCTTTGAGCCAGTTCATTTCTTCTGCTCCATGACCACTTGCATTCAACTTTGTTGTAAACAATCCATTTTTCATCAGCAGTTATGATCTGTTTCAGAAAGGGATCATGTTTGACAGCTAATCACAGGTGTCAATGCATTGGAGCAAATCTATTTTTGAGAACACATGGAACCCAAATATCAACATTTCAACTGGTCGTGAATAGTTTAATTCAATCTTGTAGCACTTTCTCATGTTGTTATTCAGTGGTTTGCTTCAACCAATACCTTTATTTTGTCATCATCAGCTTCAACTAACTTTTCTGCACTTGGTGACCAATATCTTTATTTTGTCATCATCAGCTTCAACTAACTTTCCAGCACGTGGTGCATCTTTAACATCAAACTTGTCAAAATGAAATTTTGCAAATCAGTTTTGACACTGGCATTCTGTTAACAATCTGCTCCATACACTTCACATAACTTTTTTCTTGCTTGAACAGCATTCTTACAGAGTAAAGAATGTCTACAGCTTTAGCATTCTTATGTTTTGGTAATAAAAAAGCAAAACTCGCTGAAAATTTCCATTTTATTTTCCATTTTTGATAGGACATCAAAAAAAAAAAAATTTCACAGAATCAAAAAAAAATTTTTTTTATAAATATACCTTGAAACATCAGCTGTCAAAATTTATGACTGCAATATGGCTTAGAATGAAATTGGCAGGTAAAAATACAACTAACACCATTAGTGGGAAAAACAAAATTACTGGCACTTTCCAAACAACCCAATATAATATTGTCTTTTTGGGAAATGAGAATTTAATTTATTGCAGTAGTGTAGAAATCAATTAGGATATTAAAGAAGGCCACTTGTATATTAAGATTGTTATAATAATATAAATAAAATAAAAAAATATCCAAAATAAATTGGTTTGATATTAATAAATTTTCAGAATTTTAGTTTTGCTAATTAAAGATCTAGCCTCTAAATTTTCAAAACAAGTTGTACAAAATAGAATTGTTATAATTTAATAAAATGAATATTTTATATAAATAGCTAGTTGATGTTATTATTAAAATCTAGTTGGATGATATAATTAAAATCTAGTTTCACAGTAAATTGTAATTGTGAAGAAAATTTTGCATTATATTATTTGATATCTTTAAATATATAAGAAATAATTCTGTTGTTAATCTAAGATATGAAATTAACTTACATCATTGATATTATTGAACAAAGAATGCAAAGTTCATTATCGATAAGATAATATAACTATATATTATTAGTATTACTTTCATATAAAATATTTTGTTGTAATTTTTTTAATTAGAATAAAAAATATAGTGAATGCATAAATTTCTTCAGATTTAATGTATAACTCTAATTCATAAGTAAATAACATCTGCTATTTTGATATGAACTATTATTAGAATTTATATTTTAATATAAGAACATTTTAATTCATCTTTTTTTTTATGTAAGTTATCTTTTAAATTCTTTCTTTAAATGTTTAATATTTTTTATTTATTTTTAATGGGAATTTATTAATTTGATGATTAAGAAAGTACTCTTAATAATATTAATCACAAATGTTTATCAGAAATAAAACAATTTTGCATATGGGTGATAATCTGGAATGGTTGCATTTTTATATTAAGACATTTGCTTATAAATTTTCTTCATTATCTTATAGGCAATTGAAATAAAATAGCTTTTTTACTTGGAATTCAGTTTTAAATATATTTGAATATTAATATTCTAAAAATATTGTATTAAATTTTCTCAAAATTTAACTACCATAGTTTAACTTAATTCCATTATTGTATTATTATTTGAAAAATTATTTTAAAAAGTAATAAAAATAAGTATTGATAATATGAAATTAATAATATAAATAAGTAGAGTCTCGATTAACTGAGATTTTGCATTATCCAATGAAAATTATTGCTCACCTTATGTTTATTTTTAATTTTTGTAATTGTTTTATTACAAAAATTAATAAATAAAATTAGTGTTTTAAATTATACAATAAAATACTTTTAATTTTATTTAAAATTATTTTATTACAAAGATTAAAATAATCAACACAAAGTGAACAACAATTTATTTTTCATAATGTAGAACCTTAGTCAGTCAGAACTCTATTGTATGATGAGTGGCAATTCATTTTTAAATTATACAATAAAAATAATCATATTTAATAAACAGGTCTAAATCTGAAAATAGAAAGTACATCACTGTATTAATGTATTAAAATTCAGTTTGTTTAATAGTAATTTACTAAACCTTCCATATTATTTTTTTGATTATTTAAGTCTCCCTTTTGATCCACTTACTCAGATAATGAGGACTCAATTTAGGTTTGCCATATATCCAGAATTAGTCTGGACTCTTAGGGTATATGTCCATCTGAGAAAAAACTGTCATGAGAGACTCTCAAGAGGGAAATTTGCAAATGGATACGCTCCTGCGAGCTACTCTCGGGTGTGTCCATTTGCGAATTTCCCTCTCGAGTCTCTCATGACAGTTTTTCTCTCAGATGGATACACACTCTTAGATTTCAATAGTTGTCCAGGATTCTATTTAGGACTTTAAAATGTTCTGAATTTCAAATTTTATTCACTCAAGTATTTAACTTTATTTTATTTATTTAGGTCACTCTTTGAAAATGTTTTAGTTGAATAGCAACATAGCACACACACAAACTATAGACTCAAAAGTTGCTTATGCACATTAAGCTTTGTTTTAATTTGTTATTATACAGATTTGCATTAACCCAGTAACACATAAAATTTAAAATTAAGGTAAACTGTAAAATATGTACTACAAGAAAATATAGGTTTATGGGAAAATTAGTAAAAATATTTAAAAAGTCACAAGGGCAAAGGGGGTGTTAGTGACAACAAAAGTGGTATGCTTATAAAAATCAATTCACTCAATTATATGATCAAATTTAGAAAAGAGATTAACATCTTGAAGAAAGCATTGTCTTCAGAGAAACATCAATGGTATAAAAATCATATGAGAGACAAATGAAATAGCTGACTGAGTCACATCTATGACAGTCCAAGTTTGATGATTATTCAAACTTGGACTGTCATAGATGAAAGTTAAGATTTCATTATATAAGCCAATTTTTACAATATCCTGCTAAAGTTCCAGTTAACTTTAACAATCACTTATATGTTACAATTGGTAATTATGTTAATTGATAGTTTAAAATCAATAACTATCAATTAGCATTTATCTAACAATTGTAAAAATAGATAACTGATCTTTAACAGGACATTGTAAAATGGGTCTTAAAGTATTTTTAAATGTTAAATATATATATATAATTTATTTTTATATATAAATAACATGTATATATGTATGTTTTATTTCAATATCTGAGTAAATACAGTATAGTTATTAGATCTTTGTCCTTCAATATATAGGAAAACCTGTGCTGATGACCACCTGCAAGCCATGGCCACTTTAATATCTGCCCAAGCATATTGTGGGATTTTTAAACGGTAAAATGGCCATCTGTGTTTTGTGGCCATGGCTAGTGATATTTGATTTCGACATCTAGTGTGCAACATCTACTAGGTGGCCAGCAAATCATATTTTGATCAGAAATGCTAGATGGGCTTTAGATCTATCAGTTGAGCATTTAAAGTGAAAAAATCCTGAAAGAGGCATAATTACTGATTTCTTTCCTTAGATTTAATTAACAATGTGAAACTGTGCGTGAAACTGTGTCATAAACTTTGTATTTTAAACTTTGATGTTTAATAATGAAATTTGTAGCTAACTGTTTCTAGTGGCCACAATCTTTGCAGCCGAAAGCTGACCACCTAGCACAGGTTTTCTAGACCCTCCAAGGTCTCACACTTCTTTTGCTGGACACAGTGAGTCAAAATGTGGGACATACAGGTCATTTGTCTGGACAAATAGTTCATTTTTGATTTCTTATATAAATCTATATATGTTTATTATTTTGAATTTGTATGCACTTTATTATACATCCACATAGCTAACTTACATTTTGTCAGTGCACTATCGCTAATCTGCTTGTTAAAACATGCTTCTTTAGAATATTTATTTTTGCGCACACTAAGTTTGATATTGTCTCATTGTTCAGGTGCTCCGGCTGTCTTGATTTTATTAATGACATAAAAAAACCCTTGTGATAATCTGTTCTTGTCTACAGCTTTGTTTCTTCACATGCTCGGGCCCAGTCACATGACGCTCAATGTCCTTCTTGCATTGGTGCTCGATTGCAAATATTTTGCAGAAAACAATGCAAAAGGCATGAAAGTCATTATTTCTGTCCTTCCTGATACATCGAAACTCTGTTCCATTTCAGGTCAAATTTAGTTTTCCTATGAGCATGTGCTTTAGGCATTTCTTTCTCTGGAGCTATTGTGTTCCATGCCACAAGGCATGGAAAAAAATTGAGAAAGTGAGAACGAGAAAGAGCTATTGAAATCATCTATATATTGATGATTGAAGTTCATTGGTTGCTATTTTCATGCCATCTAGCGGTTAACTGGTGTGTGTGGTGATTATCGACATCAATATTAAACAGTATAAGTATAATGTTTAATAAATATTTTATCAGATTTATCAACAACAACAAAATAAAAAAAAGGCCTAAAAGTGTGACATTTGGCAAATCCAAGTGGGACCAGCGGGATTGCTTCAGAAATGCGGGACTGTCCCGCGAATCACGTGATACTTGGAGGATCTAGGTTTTCCTGTAATAAAATTTAAAAGAGAGATCTTTTTGCCAAGTGATCTGGATTAAGTCCAGAGAATTATGGCAAGCTTAAATCTATTGCATACAGATACCCCCATTTTACAAAAGTTGAGTTTTTCTATATGTTTTTTAGAAAAACTCTTTTTGTAAAGTGTTTTCATAAGTCAAAATGGTACAAAATAAAAAAGCAATATCATTAATTTATATGAAAAAATTTGAGCATTCCCAGCCCTAAAAATTAACCTAACAAATCATATCAAATAACACACAAAACCTAAAAAAACACTAACATATAGTAAAAGCAAAATAATATGATAAATACACAGTCTATATAAAATAGAAATAATGTATGTACACTGCACTTTCACTTGTGGTGGCACATATGCTTTCAGTTAAGCTGCTTTATCATAAATGGAATATAACTGTATCTGCAGCACCAATTTTTAGAGATCATCACAGGGTGGTCAACACCCATGATGAAGTCAACCAAAAGATTAAAGGATTAAAGGTTCAATGACCTGAAACTGAACTCTCTTGAAGAACTGGAGATGTTGGATTAGAATTGAACCCAGATCTTCCAAGATAGTAAGCTACTGCAGTATCATGCTGCCATCCAGTTGACTTCTTTTTTTTTTTTGTAAAAGTGAAAATTTTCTTCAGATTTCTTTCATTTAGCAAAAACAAATACTAATATAGGTCTTTTATAAAAGCAAAGTGGCACTAAGTGAACTTTTATAAAGTGGGAGATAACTGTATTCTAATTCTCAGAAGCACATTAAATTGCATATCTATGAAAATTTTGAAAAAGAATCAAAAATTATTTGACTATAAACAACTGAGTTCCGCTGCTTCTACTGACAAAAGAAATCACAACAAGCACTTGAAGCAGGATAAAAAACTAATTTATTATTAGATATATATAATATGCACTACATATAAGAGATTGTATTATTAGTATATGTAGTGCATATTATATATATCTAATAATAAATTAGTTTTTTATCCTGCTTCAAGTGCTTGTTGTGATTTCTTTTGTCAAAAATTATTTGTAAAGCTAAATTGAAAATTGGATATTATATTCTTAAGATAGCCATAAAATTTGAATGTGTGTTGCTTTCAGCATAAAAATTACAAAAGGGAGAGGAAATGAAATGTGCCATATAAATCCAATGCCTATGGTAAGTTTGCTGATCCAATGCAGGATATGCAGTGTCCTTAAACCTTGGGGAAGGGATTTTGGAATATTTTTCAGAAAAATCTCATTTTCTTTTTGACATTTTATTTTTCTCTAATTATTATTATACAAAAACACAAAAATAAACTTATAACGATGCAGATAAATAGGTAGTACGATTGAATGTTGTCCTTACATTATCTGTATCAAAATACAGTTGACTTGCATTTTTGTGAACCTTCAATTTACAAACTAATGCATTTTTATGAATAATTTATAGTCAACCTCTGAGAAGTTGAGCTCTGAGCCACAAAGTCTATTTTAAAAATGGCAGAGGTTGAAAATCAAATGTGTTATTTTGTACTGGTTAATGGCTAGAGTCATACAATGAAATAACTACAGTTTAATTTTAAGTATGTTTTCAAACAATAAAAAGTGAAATCATATTGATATGGAGCATATAAAATATAATATCACTTAAATTAGCATGTTTCTATAAATATTTATGCATTCTTATAATATAGCCTTAAAATATATACAGTATTTCAAAACTTTTTTGTGACTGATTTATTTAATGTAATCGTAAAAAATTTTATTTAATAAATAATTTATCCAAATTTTTAAAACGAAAAAGTATACTTCATTAAAACAGCTTTAATGGCCTCTTACAAGTAGGCCTATTGTATGGCGTTGATCTGTTTCGTGCAATTTATTCCAGTATATCACACTGCATGTTAACTTCATGAACAAAGATTAACTAATCTAAATAGGTGTTAAGATGTTAATTGAACCAGTAGTTAGCCTTGTCCAATAACAGAGACAATTCTGAGAAATTCAAAGTTCTATTTATATTTTTTCATAGTTTCTATTGACATAATGCAATTGAAAAGTTGAATTTAGCATATCATTAAATCAAATTTTTTTGTCTTACTGAATTAAAGATAAAAAATAATTCGATATAATGATAAACTAAATCTCGAACAAATCAGAATGTACACAAATTATCTTATTTTTAATAAAATTAGCAATTATGTTACAATAATTAGAATAAAATAAATCTATATGACAATTTTGAAATTTTTTATAGTTACATTAAATAAATCAATCACAAAAAAAGTTTTAAATATATATATTATAGATTATAGTATAAGAATGCATAATTATTTATAGAAACATGCTAATTAATTTAAATGATATTTTATATGTTCATATCAATATAATTTCCTTTTTTATTGTTTGAAAACATAATTATTAATTATAATTTATTTAAACCGTAGTTATTTTATTATATGATTCTAGTCATTTAACTAACACAAAATAGCACATTATCGATTTTCAACCTCTCCTCCATTTTTAAGAATATGTTTTGCAGCTCAGAGCTCAACTTCTCAGAGGTTGACTATACTGTAGTTGGTCTCAAAAAATCCCTAATATTAATTAATGCCATTTCCATTTATGAACTTTCAATTTTACAAAGTTTTTTTGGATCTGTATGAGTTCATAAAATCGAGAGTCCACTGTACTACCATTGCTCTGTGTTGTCAAGGTAAACTAGTTAGCAACTTTAATGGAAATTCCTTTATTAGGCTCTGTTTAGGATGTTCTGGTGTCCAAATATTCCTTGATAGATTTATGTTTTTCTTTGTTTTGATTGTACTAGCACCTAAGGAGGAAACACTCCACTAATAATCCTGTTAACCACTTGTGCAATAGCTATGTGTTGTCCTAGTCACTTTGTAATTAACTGTCACCAATCTTAATAAAGGAACTTTTTCTTTATCATACACACTGCTCTGTCATTTCAGGCTCATTGGCATGACTTGGGTCATGGAATGGATGTTCATTTGTTCAATTATTTATATGCTAATTATCTTAAATTTGATTGTTTTTTTAATAAATACAGAACAATTTGCATGGCATATGGGACTGTGGTACACAAGAATTAAATAAGATGACAGTTTCGTATTTATGAGACATATGGCAACTCTACTATAGGCTCAGTCTAATTAGAATCCTAAGAGAGCAGGGTTGTAGAATCGGATGGCAAATGCTCCAACTCCACCTTTTAAAAAAATCAGACTCCCTAAAATTTGTAACGCTCTCATTCCGACTCCAACTCCACCCAAAAACCTCCAACTCTGCAACCCAGTGTTGCAGAATCGGATGGTAAATGATCCAACTCAGACTTCATCTTTTAAAAAAATCTGCCTCCGACTCCAAGTCCCTAAAATTTGTAAAGTCCGATTTTGACTCCAACTCCCAACTCTGGGCAGTTTAAAATTTCGACTCTGACTCCACCCAAAAACCTCTGACTCCCCGACTCCAACTCTGCAACCCTGTAAGAAAGCCTTAAGCAAAACAAATAATAATGGTCCGACATTGCTTGCTTATTTTATTATAACATTGAGATGATATGTTTAATTGTAATTCTGTTATGTATATGGTTACATGCTTATGCATATTTTCAGCTCTTCCTTATTTCTTTAATTTTGTTCTTTTTTAACTATTTTACTTTTAAAATAGTTAAAAAAGAAATAAAACAATAAATACAATAAATAAAAGAACTGTTTTATTTATTGTATTTTAGGATAGGGTTACCAATAGTATCCAAAAACAGGTGTCTATACCAGTTCACTCAAGAGAAAATTCTTATAGAGTATAATCTATAGGCCTAACTGATTTAGCTGGTGGCAAATTACCTCAAGTATGTAGATAAATAAGGAATTTACTGGAATGCTCTATGTTGAATCAAATGTTAAAAAGGTCTCATTTTTATGTTTTCAATTAATGCAATCATTTCCAGGAACCATCTGCTGCATAACTATGAGAACTAAATGTATTTGCAAGAATCAAGTTTTTAGAAAACATTGTGAATACTGAACTTAAAATATAGAAAAAATATTGTTTGATTCCTGGACATAAGATTATCACTTCTCATTAAGTGAAAATCTTATGTCCAGGAATTAAACCATAATGTTGTAATCAAGTAATATTTAAGATATAATAAAGACAATCCCCATATAATATGGTACTTCTACAACATCATTTTGTTCTAATATAGTTAGAAAACTGTGGTAATCCTTTCATAACATGTAGTATTTATGAAATATGGTTTGGAATTTTTGATAACTCTTAATCTCTTATTAGACAGTTTTGCACAATATGAAATTTTATAGGAATGTAACTAACATGTTATACGAAGGTTACTTATATTAATATTTATAAGGAATATGGTTTTGTAATACAAGTTAATAAATTAGCATCAAAAAAATTGATTTTTTTTATGTTAATTTATTAATTTGTATTGTATATATGTATATATAACAAGAGAGATCTTTTATTGTGCTGAAATTTTTAGAGGATATCAAATAATCTAAGAATAACCTATATCTCAAATTTTATTAAATTGAATTGAATGACATGATCTGTAAAGAAGAAAAACAATGCATTTTTGCCAATTTTTATTATTTTCAAATTATTCTTCTTTTATTATATATTTGAAACTTCAAATTTGCCAGTTATTATCCTGTTAAATACTTTTCTTTGCTAAGTGTCAGATTAATAATATATTTAATATAGAGTAAAATTTAGTGAATTGAATTTTGGCCAAAATGTAATGACAGTGGTGATTAATGTACTTGATTTAGATTAATTTCCATGCTTCTTGATAATCAAGCATTATGAAATATAATTATATCTGATTTTCATAAATTCAACTTGACATGAAATAAACATTGAAAATGAGCACTAAGAGAGGATAATACATAAATAAAAACTTCAGATTTTTCTTTTTAACTTGAAATAATTTTATTGAAGCACTTTTGACCCTCTGGGTCCTCTTTAATAATCATTAAAAAGCAATATAAATATTAGAATATTTACATACAGTTTTAGAACTTATTTATAAAACAAAGTTAAAATTTCATTTTTAAATGAGTTCTAAAACTGTGTTCTGATGTTTATATTGCTTTTAGTGATTGCTGAGGAGGACACAGCAAGTCAAAAGTGCTTCAATAAAATTATTTTGTTAAATAGAAACTTCAAATTTTTCTTTTTATGTATTATCCTGTTCTTTGTGCTCATTTTTGATGATTGTTTAAAAATGGAGCAGTATATTTTGAATATTAATAGTATTTACATAAAATATTTTCCATAATTTTTTTTTTAAATACAAAACATAAACTTCTAGTCTGTTTGTAAATTGCAAGTAGAATATAGTCATGCTTTACTAAAATTGCAGACATTCTGTCACTTTGTAATAGTAAGAAATAAAATAATCCATCACTATGCAAAGAAACACTTTATTAAAATCAAAGGAATACTTTTAACTACTATCAACTGGTTACTTCAGCTTACAATCTGAAGTTTTAAGTAATTGTCACATAGAGAATTGTTAATATGTCAGTTCTCTATGTAATGGTTACTTGAAACTTTACATTATAAGCTGAAGACTGAAGTAGACCAATTGATAGTAATCAAACTTGATACCTTTAATTGTAATGAAGTTTTTCTGCCTAATGCTGGCTGTTTTGTTTCTTAATATGCTGGTTTACATCACATAAAAATTCATGTTACTTGATTTATGTTTTGTATATTGTTTGTTGATCTTAATTATATTATTAATATAATATAGTGCTATATTGTCATTTGCATACAATTACCACAGTTATCCAACTATGGGTGTTGTAATTTAAAATTTTCTTTTAAACTTACAGTTCATCAAAGAGCACAAAATAGCAGTATGATTAACCAACACTTTATTATGCAAACAAAAACTCTTTCGGCACACAAGGTACCATCATCAGTTGCATCAAGATATTCGGAACATTAAGATTACAAGTTATTCTAGAATAGAACATAAAATAGAACAGAGTTTCAATTTAAATTTAAAATTTTTATCAAAAAATTATTTTTCCAATTTACACAAAATTTGAACATAACATTTGAATATAAAAAAACTTTAGTCCCAATTATTTGTATATACTAAGAACTACCCACATTGTACATTCGTATGTATGTTATGGTTATTTCCTGAAATCTTCCCATTCATAAAGTGGCCAGGCATTCTGCACTTTGGTTAAATTGATCAGCTAGTGTCAGAAATATGAATATAAATCTTTCAATTTGATTTATTAATAAAATAGTTCTAAACTATTATACACTGTACTTTCTGCATAATTATTTTTCTTATTTTTGACATATTTATTTTATATGCTGAAATATGAAAAAGAAAATTAAGGAAATTTTATTATAAATCTAGAATAAAAATGCTAAATTGATTCAGTTACAATGTAAAGCTAAAAAATTCAACAACAAAAATTGAGGGATGTCTTATATTGAAACTTCTGAAACACAAGTCAATTATAAAACTTGATTCTTTATTTAAAGTTCCTTCATCTTGTAATACAATAGATCCCTGACTAATTCATCCAAAAAATTTCTGTGTAAATAAAAAACTGTGCAAGTCTAACAATGCTATGTGTGATTGGGTGTGTTGCAAAACACAGCCAATCATATGCAGCTAAATAAATGACTAAATGAAATTTATAAGCAAATAAAAAACTGTGCAAGTCTAACAATGCTATGTGTGATTGGGTGTGTTGCAAAACACAACCAATCATATGCAGCTAAATAAATGACTAAATGAAATTTATAAGCATATTTTAAGGATAGATAAGAAAATTCAAGGTGATAAGTGATATTTCTGCAAAAAATAAGTTGTTTAATGAAATTTTAATTGGCATTTTGGCATTTTATAAAAATTCAACAAAAATGAATAGACTTATGCATCTGCATATATCTGAAACTTCATAAGTCAAAGCCATGTAAGTCAGGGACCTACTGTACACAGGAAGTGCTATATAGATTGGCAATGCATTTTTTGTTGGACCAGTTGAATTTTTATATATTATAAAATGCAATTTTAAATTAAAATTGATATTAATGAGAATGATGATATTACTATATTAAATTTTGAAAAATATTGAATATAAAAAGTACTTTATGGATAATATGCATCATAAAATTTCCATTATTTATTGCTAAAATCACATTGATAATGTAATAATTCACATTTTTCTGCTAACTACAAAAAAATAATATAAATTGATGGATTGCAGTATTAGGGATTGCTATGTTGGTGAAGACTTATGATCCTTATACAGTATAGTATTTCTAGTTATCACTAAAGCTGTAGGCTAATATTCTATTAAATATTAATTGGTATGGCTGTTCACAGTTGTATTAATAGGATTGCAACTAGCATAAAAATAATAGAAAAGATATTTCTGATCAAATTTATATGATATTTCTATATCATGTAATTTAATAAATGTAAAAAATTATTTAGCAATGAAAAACATGGTCCATATGTATCCTGTAATATAATGAATAAATGAGGAGATTTTGGTACATTATGATGAATGTCATAAAACAATCTCAAAATCCTAAAATCTCTGTAATAAGTTACTCAATCCTAGATCAGAACTTTCCAAAAACTTCCAGGATCCCAGGATTGAAATTGTAAATTATATCCTAATTTCATAAAAAAAATATAATTGGCAACCTAGTTGTAATTTTTATTTTATGTATTAATTATAAAACAAAAATATGATATTTAATTTATATGTTTATGACTTTTATTATAGGTGATCTGTTATGCTGAGATCCCAATTTGGGCAAAATAAATTAAAAACTAGGATGCAGAAAATTAGATGGGTAATTCTGATTATGACAAGAAGATATTCAGAAAGTTTTCAGAATCAACAATGGATATTAACAAAAGTTCAAAGAATTCAACGGATCGTCCTGAATTTTACCCTTGTCAGTGGTGTAAAGGAATGTTTACAGCTCGAGCCTTGGAACTCCATGCAGGATCATGTTACAATTCTCCAAATAATCAAAATAAATCTACCAACGTAAGAAAAGTACAAATCAATAGAAAACAACATAAATGTGAATTTTGTTATAAAATATTTAAACGACCTGTTGCACTTAAACGTCATTTAGCATCTAAAGTATGTCAAGAATCAGGAAAAATGATTCATGATAATTTCATTAGTAATTCATTAGATGATGAAGAAAAATTAGAATTACAAAAAACATCATCAGTAATCATTTCAAACAATCAAAATAATTCTGAAAATGAATCTTCCATTTATAAAAGTAATGATACAAATTTAAATAATAAAATTAAAACATTTCAACATTTTCCATGTAAGATATGTCATTTAGTTTTCGCACATGAAAAAAATTTACAAGAACATTTAAAATCCCATAAACTTCATGATAAGGATGTTGAGTTATATGCACAAAATTATGATTTAATTGAAAATAATATTGATATAGAAGAACCTAATTCTTTTGAAAAAATAGATTACTCAAATAAAAATTCCAATCATATAGAAAATAGTAATATTTCAATTCAAGAATGTAATAATAATTCCTATATTAAATCAAATAATAATAATAATAATGGCAGAACATCAGTAATTGTTAGATCTGAAAGTCTATTTTTATGTCATAAATGTGGCCAAATGTTTTTAACTGAAGAAGAATATAATCATCATTGCATTATGCATGAAACAAAGGCACACTGTTCTGTTTGTGGTGATGATGTACCACAAGAAGCTTATGGAGAACATATTATTCAGCATGCTGTAGTTGATGATGGACAGTGGTTAAGATGTGCACATTGTGAGAAAACATTTTTAAATGAAACATTACTTTTAGTACATTATCGCATTCATATTCAAGATACTCAGTTTTTTTGTACTGAATGTAATCAAGAATTTAACCAAGCAATTGATTTAAAATATCATACTCTTTCAGTTCATGGACATTTACAATTACAACCTTATCATTGTTACATTTGTTTACGTAGATTTTCTCAACCCCATGCTATAATAAATCATATGAGATTACACACTGGTGAAATGCCATTTAAATGTCAGGAATGTGGTCGTGCCTTTACCCAGCTTGGTAATCTTCAACGTCATTTAAATATGCATAGAGGAGAACGACCACATAAATGTCAAATATGTGACAAAGGATTTGCTGATCCTGCAACATTAAGAAATCATATAAGAACTCATACTGGAGAAACTCCATATGTGTGTAATGTATGTAAACGTGCTTTTAGTCAAATTGGTAATCTAAAAAGGCATATGTCAAAGCATCTTGCTTTGAAACCTCATGGTTGTCCTGATTGTGGTAAAGGTTTTGCACATGAATCTACTTTAAGAAATCATCGTCGTATTCATACTGGAGAGCAGCCTTTCAAGTGTACTATTTGTAGTCGAGCATTTTCACAAATAGGTAATCTTAAACGTCATATGGCTAAGCATGCATTGCAACAAGATTTTCAGTGTGGTCAATGCAGTAAAAATTTTAATACCTCTCAAGAATTAATCCAACATGAATGTGTATGTTCAGAAAATTCACATATGCTTGTATCTGAAGAAGAAAATGTAACAGAATTGCCCATTCCTTGTCATATGATAACACAGTGGCCAAAATGTACAAGTCAATCCCAAAAATTATTGAAGAAATTAGCTATGGAAGAAAATAATGAAATAAACTCTGAAAAAAATTATGAACATTCATATAGTTTAAATAAAAATTGTGATTCATCATCTAATAATTATGTGGCAGATGCAAAAATTTCAAATTCTAATGAAACATCATCAAACTCATCATCAAAAGATGGAGCTATCAGTAGAAAATGGCGAATTTTTCCATGTCCAGTATGTGGAAAAGTTTATACGTGGCAGTATGATTTAAGAATTCATTATCGCATTCACTCAGGAGAAAAACCATATAAATGTGAATTATGTGGGAAAGGTTTTGCACAGAGTGGTGCTGTAAAAACTCATAAAGCTAGACATCATCAAGATGAAACAGAACAGTTACCTATGTCATCAGATTCTAACAGTTCTGAAGAACATGTCATAGAAGTTGAACCTAGTTCAGTGCTTATGTAAATTTCTCAGGGTCCAGAAAATTACAATATATTCTATTGCAATTTTTATATATATATATATCTTATATAAAAAATATTAATACATATATAATACTTTATATAGGATGTTCTAAAATGTAATGTACTCATTGTTTTTCTTTGCAAAATACCGTTTAAAGAAATTCCATAAATGCCTTCGTAATATCTAAATTAATAATTCAGTATAAGTTTTCATACATATGTAGTGTTGTTCATACCCCACAATTTAATACAAAACATTGTTACTAATATTTTGTAGCAGTAGAGAGATAAGCAAAATCTCAGTGGAAAGATATTAAAAAGACTTCTGAATATTTTTAAATTTAAAATTGTTTGCTTTTTTAAAAAATAACTGCCTTCATGAATAATTTTTGTTTTCTCATAATGCGTTAGTTAATTTATTATTATTTCTTTTATTAGGGAATATAACTTGAAAATATTAGGAGTTACTATCTGAAAGTTTTTAAAGTTAGAAAACTTTTTCAAAATAAAAATTTTTAAATCTTATTTCTGATTTTATTTTAGAGGGATTTATGAAATTACTCTAAAATTAATATTTTGCAATTGAAAACTCTTGTTTCATCTTTAGAGCATTCAATATATGTGTTTGTGTATTCAATATTGAAATATTCAAGTTAACATTTTTGATGTACTTACAAAATAATTGAAATGTCTTCTATGTTTTTTGTTTGTTGTTGATTTCACTTTTTAATGGAAATCAATTATTTTTTACAAAATTCATTTATTTTTAAGTATATTATTATTAAGTAATAAACTTAATAATAAATTCTTAGTTGAACTTTTCTGAGATTAGAAACTTTCATCAATTTTCTAATTAAAAGCTTAAAATTAAAAAAAAAAATTATTGCTGATTTCTGTGTAAATAGCTCAAATTATTTTTTTAGCATTTAGTATAGCAAGTATAATTAATTTATATTTGTTTTTTTCTAATTTATTGGTTATTTTATTCTCACTATTTTATTGCTTTTTAATTTGTATTTAAAGAAGAAAAATAATAAACTTAGTGATATATCAAATATAAAATATATTATATATATATCAATATATATTTAAGTTCTAAGGATATTCAATTTTACTTATTTTTATTATCATTACTATCCAAAGATTTGAGAATATAATACAGTTACTCTCATTTTATAAAGGTAATACATTTCTTGAAAATTGTTCATTAGATTAAAATAATGATATGTAAAACTAAATTCTCATTAATTTTAATATAAAAATTACTAATCAATTCTTGAATTTCAAAAAAATAACCATTATTTTATCAATTTATATTAAAACATCCCAATAACTCATAAATGATTTATACTATTACTACTAGCTATACAATTTAGAATTTCCAAATTGTTAAGTGCAAAGTGATTTTTGAATTTAAATCTAATGACACAGTAAACATATAAATCATTGTGGCTTTATTTGTTATTTAAAAGTTATCAAATTTTCTTCAAATATTTTACTTATTTGTAATTCTTAAAAGTTCAGAAAAATTATTTGCAAAAATAAATGAAAATCGGGAAGTTAGAACTTTAAAATTATGATAATTATTTTACTTAAAACTAATGAACATAAAATAATTAATTTTGATTCATTATTTAAAGGATTACATTATTTAGATTATTTTTTAATACAACCACAAAATACATCATACAGCAAATTTGTACATGGATAAAGAAATATATTGATAATTATATTAAAGATTCATTTAGAATAATCTGCATTGTTTTTTATACAATTAAATAGCTTTATCATAGTTGAAAGTTTATGAAATATGTAAAAATTGGATCATGATATCTGTCTGCAATTGCCATATACAGTTAATATAATTTTAGCTTAAGTATGTAATATTCAATAGTAAACTTGATTCGAAAATATATTTGATACAATCAGCAAAGATGATAACCAAGAAAAATCATAGAAATGCTTAATTATTCATTATAAAAAACATACATTAATTATTCATATCATTAAATTGATAATACCTATAGAGCATCTGAATAATGGGATTTATTTATGAAATAACTTGTGGACAGTGTTATTCAGGAAAAATTTTTATAAAATATTAAATAGAACAAGATACAATGGCTGACTTAAACAAACAAACTGTAAGTTTTAATCAATGATAAATAAAATGAAAATTATTTTTTTAAATCAAAAGACAAAAATTAACATGAAAATTCATAAAATGAGAAGATTTATTTAAATTTCAGAGAATAATAGACTCAAATGAAATATTCAAAACTAAAAAATATTATATTGTTGACTTAAGATCTATTGAAATAGAAAATATTTTTAGTTATCAAAAGTCAATTTTTTTTATTTTTTTCAGTTTTTCTTTTACAAATAAAAATGTGTAAATAAGTTCCGTTATGTTTACTTTTTATAATCTTAAAATAATATGATTTATTTAATTATATATATAATGGACTATCCTAATATTATTGTTCCAGTGCTCTAAACAAAGCAAGAACCAATTACCATATTTTCCATAGAGTTAATACTTCGATTAGCGTGAATTCAATTAGCGCGAGAAATTCATGGAACCAATTATTCACACTAATCGAGGCCTACCTGTATATTCTTTTGATTTGTATTCTCTGCTATTTTTTTTAACATATTAAGGTTATGGACTAGTGATGACTTTTGCATGGCAGTGAAATGTCATTTCACATGGTTGGAGACTAGACCCACAGGGATGGCATGCAGATCTATGGAAATAAATATTCAACATAACAGACTGGTACTTTTCAAAAATTTCTCTTTTATGGTCTGCAGTATTCATTTGAAATTTTTAGTATAAAGAAATAAAATATTTTCTAGTCTGTAAAGAGAAAAACAGTGTTTTTTTTTTTTTTGAAGTAAATATAATGTTTTAAGAAATTTTGAAATATCTTGCAGTTTTTGCATTTTCAATTGTCATTATGTGTATATATATATACTATATATAAAAATTAAATAAAATGGCAATTAAATGGGTACAAGTTGTAGTTACCAATACTAAACCAGTAATTACCAAACGTGCCTGGTAATTAAATATTATAGACTTGTTTTTAATGTTTTAAATTTTAATAAGGGAATAGATTTCTAATCACTTTTTGAAATCAATAACTAGCAAATAAATTATTTATGAAATTTATAAAAACTCAAAAAATAGTCACTCTGAAGAGGAAAATAAACTGGAAGATAAAACTAAGTTTAATAAGACAGCAAATATTATTATAGAATTAGTTCTGATAATACTGTACATATATACTGTATATAAAAATTTTTATAAAATATTCATTCCTGTAAAAATTATGATATATACAAGCTAACTTAGAAATAATTAAAATCACCAAATCAAGAAATATTTGGTAATAAGATTATAAACATTTAAGCATAGTCATCAGCATCCTGAACAAATATAAATTTCAGTCATACATTGCAAAGAAAATCATATTTCCAACTCAATCTAATTTGAAAATATTTTCAAAACATTTTCTAACAAAATAATTTAAATATATATCAGAATATATTTATCATTTAAAGAAGAAATTTTGTTTTATGTCAATAGAAAGATTCAAAGTAAATAAAATATTCTATAATTTTAACAGTATTTTTACTGAAATTCTGAGTTAAATGCTAGAAATAATGTTTATGAATGAAATCAAAAATCTGAATTTCTCTTAATAAAAAAGAAAAAATTTTTCTAATCAACTATGTAAAATATATGAAGCATGATATCTTGTTTTATCAAAATTCTACATAACATGATATGCAGCAAAATAAAAACATTTGCAACTAGACTTAATCTATATCAACAAAGCTTTTTTCTACATATATAGCCCATCCCTATTAGTAAACACTTTATTATCCAACTTTACTTATAGAAGCAGATGTGGATAACTGTAAATATGATTACATAAAATGTTTACACTAGATTCTATATAATTAAATCTCACAAAAAATTCTAATTAGCAGAATCTTTACAAAAGAATCTTTTTTTTTTTTACCAACTGCATCATAAATATAAGTTTGATAATATAATTGTTGGCAACTAATTCAATTGAATATGAGTAAATTAATGATTTTGAAATTAAACTTTTCATTAAATATTCTTTACTAATAATTTTATTTTTAAATAGATTAAATTTTTTTTCTAGCACTTAGAGGAGGATATAAACGTCTTTATTGTAGTTATTATATAGTCACAGAAATGTTTTCAGTCTATCTGACCTCATCAGCTGTATATACATATGATACTATGTAAAACTTAATAACAATTAAGAATTCCAGAGAACAATGTGAATTCTATAATTTCTGTGACTGTATAATAACTACAATAAAGACGTTTATATCCTACCTAAGTGCTAGAAAAAGAATTTATCATTTAAAGGTAGCATACTGCTGAACATTAATAATTAAACAGATTAGTCATTTATAAGATTAGATTTTCTCTGCTATATCATATTATAAATGCCATCAGCTAAGTTTTAAAAAAATGCATTATATAAAAAACCTCAATTATGAATATTTCATTCAAAACACTATTGGGATATAATTCACTTTACTAATTTATTTTTAAGAAAAGTAAATAATACTGTATTTGTAACTCTTCCATTTTGAATTTATATATATTGAATATATAATCTACATTTGTGATTTTATCAAATTATTTCATTGCTCACTGATATGTAATGATTATATATTTAGAAATAGTTTGGCTTTATTTAATCAAGATAATATAAGAGCATAAAAAATATTACAAAATTAAGCAGCAATAATTCATGAATTAAAATGTATACAGTTGCAGAAAAAATAAGTATAGATATTCCTTAATTTATAAAGGTAACTAAGAATTTATTATGTAAAAATTCATAAATTCAAAACCCATTTTCCATTAATTTGAATATAAAAATTTCTGAATGGTTCTTAGATTCCAGAAAGTCTCAGTAATTTTATCTAGTGATGTTAAAGCATTCCAAAACTATTTAAATAAATATGATAATGCATATTATAACACAATAATTTATAATAATTATTACTTACCAAATATACTTGTGTATAAGCTAAACCTCTACTTCAATTTGAAAATTGGTAAAAATATGAACTTGTGTATAAACAGACCTTCCAACTTTCAAGTGTTAGAACAATATGATATTCATTGAAATATATAGATAATTTTTTTATAATTTTAAAAATTCATAAATTAAAGACATAGATGATGATATATCATATCCTGAAGCAACGGCGTAGTGAGCATAACTGGTGCCAGGGGCACGATACCTTTTTGGCACGAAAAACATATATAATATATAGAATATACTCGTAATAAGAATTTGGCACCCGGGGCATGATAGACTCCCTTGCCCCCCCTCGCTATGACACTGTCCTGAAGATATTAAAAAAAAAATTGAAACAATTGATAAAATGATGAAACTAAGATAGCTAAATTATGAAATTTTTTTTACCAATTTTTATAGGAAAAAACGATTAAAAAAATTTAAGATATGAATTAGAAATTATTATAGAACAATATACAAAAATTGATTTAAAAAAATTATAGCAGATAATTGATCAGTGATGAAATCAATTTTTGTTTTTGAAAAGAAATAGCTTTACAAATAAAAAAAGAAAAAACATATTTCAACAGTTCATTATTATAAATATATGTATAGTGAAGAGTACACATACTACCTGGTTTTCATAAATTAAGTAACAAATAGATAAATGGCAACAACTTTTTAAAAAGTAATTAAATATGCTCAAAATTAATGTATATTACAAAGAGTGTATTACAAACAATACTATTAAACTGCTTCAACTAAGACTACTTAAATAAAAACACAGCACTTCTTGCAGTAAAGTATCAAACTAAATAAATTTAATTTGATACTTTACTGCAAGAAGTGCTGTGTTTTTATTTAAGTGTATTAAAAAGTATATTACAAAGAGTATAATATATGTATATTACAAAGAGTGTAAATAATACATAGCAATACTGTGTTTGGCAACATTACAGTAATGAGAATCAGTTATCTATCGTCATGAGTCTGGCAAGTGTGCACTTAAAGAATCTACCATTACTGTACCTAGCAATATTCATTTACAGTGTTAATTTTATTGAAAATTTTTAAATCTTTGTTAAGATGTCAAGAAAGGATTTTATACTTTCAACTAAAATTGCTTTGCTGGATAAAATTAAAAGCCAGCTATTTAATACAAGTCATGGTAGACTTGCTAATATACCTAATGTACCAAAATATACTATAATGCCATAGTAGACTCCTGATATAACTGTTGTACTAAAATTTACCATAGCACGTTTTCCTACAACAAGAAAATCAACTGTGTGAGGAGTGGGCATTACAGAAAGTAATTCTAGGCCATGGTAGATTCGCTGAAATAAACCAAAATCTACCATAGATGCGTCTTAAAAAGAAAATCAACTGCATAAGGAGTGGGCATTACAGAAAGAAATTCCTAATCAACTGCGTAAGGAGTGGGCATTACAGAAAGAAATTCCAGGAACATCCAAAAGAAAATAGGAGTGGGCATTACAGAAAGAAATTCCAGGAACATCGTCAACTGCATGAGGAGTGGGCATTACAGAAAGAAATTCTGGGAACATCTAAAACAAAGCATGATGGAAAAGATCCAGAAGTCGACGAAGCATTAGATCAATGGTTTTCTATAGTTAGCAGACGAGGCGTGAAGATCAGCAGCCCAGTGCTGAAGGCAAAGTCAGAGGATATTGCTAAAAAGCTAATAATTAGGTATCTATTTTAATAAAACATTAAAATAGATACCTAATTATTATTTTTTGCCTATTTATTTATTTACCTATGTATTACATATTTTATTTTAGAATTTATCATCAGTTCGTTTAATTGGGACAGCTGCTTAATTGGGCCAAAATGGCATAGTCCCAATGTATCCCAATTAAGCAGAATCCACTGTATTTATTTATTTATTTATTTTTCCTTCTTTTGAATCTTGTATGCAAAATTTTATATTATTTGAAATTATATTAACTGTTTAAAGAAATAAAAATTATCAATAAATTATATTTTTTAAATGCATTTAATTTATAATTGAGGCTAAAATTCAAAAATTACACACTTTTTTTGTTAAATTTTTATTCTTTCTTATGATTTAATCCAATTGATCTATTAATCCTTATAAATTTTTAATCTCTTTTTTTAAATTTAAAATTACTGATATTTTAAATAAAACAATAAATTTATGCAAACAAGCAAACAGCACACACAATCAGATGATTATTCCCTGCCAATAATCTAATACAGCAACTTCAGCATCAATCATCAATGTGGTTTGGTTATTTGGTTTTTCTGATAATTTAAAACATTTAAATTTTTAAATAAATCTATTTTAAGGTAATAAAGGAAATTATCATTAATATAAATTTATAGTTCATCTATAATTTTCTTTCTAAAATAACATTCTAAAATCATATTTAGTTAATATTTCTAAAACTATTACAATATATTTCTAAAAGCGTTTCTAACTTAAGGAGTTTATTATATTATCATCAATTTTTCTTTAATTCAAATAAAGTAAAGTAAACATTTAGTCAAACAAAATTTTTGTCTTCGAAATTTAGAAACAGATATTGCAATAAAACTTCATAAAAAAGTATAAACAGGAATTTAATAACTAAATATACAGCACACTTGGCAGTAGTGACTTCAAAAGTATTTTATTTAACAAACGAAGTACTTTCGGTCTATCTACTAGACCATCTTCAGCGTTACATTGACTTACAAAGAACGTAAAAGAATATAAAAACATAATAACGTAAAAGAACATAAAAGGAATACAATGTTTGTTCTTATAATTTAAATTTAAATTATTTCCGTACATCAAATCTTTATTATTTATAGGTTATTTACGTTTAGAGTTTTTTAAACGTATTTATATTATATCAATATATATATTATTTTATATTTAATATAACTTGTATTGTTAAATAAAATACTTTTGAAGTCACTACTGCCAAGTGTGCTGTATATTTAGTTATAAACAGGAAATTAACAATTATATTTCATATTTTTTATAATATATTTACATGTATAACAATGATGGAATTAAATTGTATAAATTATATAAAAAAACACTGATGACTATTACTTCATCAAAGAGGAAAGGTGGTATGTCAAATACCATATCTTCCTTATCAGATGGTAACCAAAAAACATTTTAGAAAGAATTATAAATAAAAGCTATGACTTAATTTCTTTTATATATAAAATTTTATATATCTACATTTAAAGAAGTTTAAATACATACAGTGAAAACTGACTTCACGACCACCTGTATAAGAAGACCACCTGACATGATGACTACTATTTTATGGGAACTAAATTTTTTTCCCATAGAAATAATGCTATTTGACCCTCCATAAGACGACCACCTCTCTAACGCAATCACAACCATCATTTTTATAGACAAAATATAAAGTGAAACAGTCTATGACGACCATAATTTTTTAATATTGCTACTAATTGTCTATCTTTATTGCTTACATCAGTACCATTTTCTTTTAAACTTAAATTTCATTTAAACCAAACAACTACAATAAAAATAATTGCACCGTAAACGAATTGACGAGAATGACATAGAGTGCTGGAATAACGAAATCACGGTGTCAATTCTACTTTAATGTGATATCTTTTTAATATGCATGTTCCTTAGATTTATATCTATGATATGATAATTAAATTTTGTATTAATAATCATAACTTGAAGGTCTGTGGTAAAGTGATATAGGGGAAACAGGGAAAGTGAAAACAATCAGCCACCGGATCCAGATGTTTCTGTTCTACCTAAGCGTATTAATCAAATATAATCTCTTATGTAATGCTATCACTGCACTTTTGATGCTGAAACATGGCTAAACCAAAAGTTAATTCCTTGGATTTAGAACAACGAATAAAAACGATTTAAGACAGTAATGCTACGTTTCTACGGGATAGTTGATTGTGATTAAATGCTTGATTAAGTTTATACATGTATACGTAAACCTGATTTACTGATCATGATTAAACTGCAAACAATGTGATTAACTTGACCAAGTTTCCAGAACTTGCTTAATTGCCTTACTACTTAGTTATTGACATCACAAGCTTTCTCCGCAGTCCGCTACATCAGGAAGAAAATAGGTTTAAAATGGCGGATCACTCTGCTAAATCAACAAATTGTAAAACACACATTAATAATTGGTCTGATAAGGAAATTATATTGCTTTGCATTGTTTGGAAAGAATACATAAATGGCCTTCAATCACAAAATATAATTCTACCATCTACAAAAAGATAAGCGAAACACTCCTTAAAAAGGATTAAAATAACAGACGAATATTTCAATATTTCCTCCTGTAAATGAACATTTAGTGCATTTAATAGTAAATAGTCAATCAAACACTCCGTTTTGTTTCTTAATAATGACATACTGAATCAGCCTCAATGAAAACATTCGAATTGTCCATTATTAACAAAAGATCTTACCAGAAACGGAATCAGTGGCAATACGTCAAAACCTGTTTAATTGTCAGCACGTATAAACACCACTTTTATCACTGAGAAAAATAACTGTGATCAACTTCAACACCAGTTGAGTTAACTGTGATTAACAGTCCCATGGAAATGTAGCATAAGAAAGGTCTTTTTGAACGAGCATTAGCACTCCTGAAAAAAGTTTTTTCGGAGTGCTGAGCCAGCCCAGCGATCCCAGTCCTTCAATATCCAGCCCCTCTCCTTGGGTATGGGTGCAGCCTGTGATTGGAATTGGCCCCGTTCCTTAGTAACCTTCCTGATTGGAAAGGGGCATAAAATATGTAAAAAAAAAAATGAGCATTAGCAGAAAAATTTAACATGGAGAAAACATAGATGTACAAAATATTGTCTCAAAAAGAAATTCTGACTAAATAGAGGAACAACGGAAATCGCAACCTTAAGCAAATGACACCCTGCAAGAAGCATGTTCAAGAATTAAACTGGTATCAACAAGAGAAAATAATAAAAAATTGTTGTCTCAATTAAATGACATTGAACACTGCTTTGTTGTAGAAATTATAAAAAATAAAAGTAAAATTATAAAAATATACTATAAATAACAAAGCACTATTGATAGTTTCTTCCATACTAATTAAATATGTTGTTTTTTTTTTTTTTTAATAAATGATAAACTGTGTTATAAATTGTAACAAAAACATACGTTTTGATTTTATTAAAGTGTAATCATTTTGTTTCATTTAAACATGATGTATTATAATTAAACTGTATAAGCCGACCACCTACCAGGTGTGTAAATACAAAACCGGAATTTTTAGTAAAAAGTACAGGTTCATTGTATGATAATGGTTAAGAGTATTTTATTCAAAGTATTGCCCATTATTAGTTATACATTTTTCCCATCTTTCTGGCAATGCATGGATGCCACGCCAAAAAAACTGTTCTTCTTTTGAGTCAAACCAGCTATCGAGCATTTTCATACATTTTCGTAGGAAGTGAAGCACTCCTCAGCAAGTCCGTGCCCCATTGATGCAAATAAGTGAAAATCGGATGGAGCAAAGTCTGGCGAGTAAGCCACATGTGAAAGTATTTCCCAATTAAGTGCTTCCAACGTTTCCTGGACCAGTTTTGTTTTGTGTGATGGTGCATTATCATGAAGCAAAATCACTTTGTGTTGCCTTTTATCATATTCTGGTCGTTTTTCATGCAAAGCTTGATTCAAAGTGATCATTTGTTGTTGGTAGTGTTTAGCATTTATGGTTTCACCAGGTTTTAGCAGCTCAAAATAAATCACATCCTTCTGATCCCACCAAACACAGAGCACTGTCTTCTGTCCGAATCGATTTGGCCTTGCAGTTGATGTCGATGGTTGTCCTGAATCAACCCAAGATTTTTTGCGCTTTGGATTCTCAAAATAGATCCATTTTTCATCGCCAGTCACAATTCAATGGAGAAATGACTTTCTTTTGTATCTGGCGAGCAGCATTTCACAAGTGGTTTTTCGATTTTCCTGTTGTCTTCATTCAGTTCATACGGAACTCATTTTCCTAGTTTTTGGATCTTTCCCAAGGCTTTTAAACGTATGGAGATGGCTTCTCGTGACACATTCAATTGATCCGTGAGTTGCTTTTGCTCTTGAGCGTCATCCTCATCCAACAATGCTTGCAATTCACTGTCTTCAAACTTTTTGGTGGTCTTCCATGTTCTTCGTTTCTCACATCAAAATATTAAACCATTCATAGCATTGTGATTTACCAAGAGCATGCTCACCATAAGCTTCGACAAGCATTCGATGTGATTCTGCAGCAGTTTTCTTCAAATGATAACAAAAAATCAATGATGTCTGCAAATCGTAACATGTAGGCACAAAAGTCGACATTTTTAACACGCAAAAACCTTGCGTTATTATATGAAACTTGTATGATTATGAATTGGATGTTGTTGACAGATGTCAAAAAAAAAAAACAATGGCACCGATGACGCGGTTTGACGAAAGGTACATTGACAGGTGGCGCCATTTATTGGCAAATTCCGGTTTCATATTTACACACCTGGTATATAAACGGCCAGTTTTGACTGGAACGGGAGGTGGTTGTCTTATACAGGTTCTACTGTATATGTGATGAAACAGACCAGAACATTATATCAGTAGAGAGACAAGCTATAACAAGTATCCATGAGGAGACCTATTATGCTTGACCATAAACAATTATCTAGCCTTTTTAAATCCTCCCATCATTCTATTTATCTACCTCTTTCAGACATAGCATGCAGAGAAAAAAAAAAAAAAAAATTAGAAGAAAACAAAATCAAAGCAAGCTATTTCAAATTTCTTATTTTGTAACAAAAATAATTCATTATTTGCTATTGAAAAGTTATAATTAAAACAAATATTTATTTTTGAATAAAAGTGACAATACAGGCGGTCATCGACTTTCGTAAAGTTTAGTTAAAATTTTATTGAAATGTATTCCAAAAACGCACGTATAGCCATCCCTCCTCCTCTCCGTCATTAATTGAAGAGCTTATTTCCACAGTGACGTATCTCCAAGAAATACAATTTTTCAGAAAGAGCGATGTTTAAAATTCAATCTTAAATTTCAAGATATGGTTCAGATTTTTGTTATACGGGTTTACTTCTATATTCTAAATAGAGGTGTGTAAGTGAAAAAAATCCCAAGACAAAAAGTAGAATCAGTAGTTTGTATGGTGGAATTAAGTCACTTTGGAACAAAACTGGAGTGTTTATTTTGTGTGGATCTATTGGCAAAAGTCCGATGTAAGTAATCAAAAATATTTCTAAATTAATATAACTGTCCGAAGAATCAATCTGCTTGTTGGCCTCGGTATGACGTTGGAACCGCACAAATGGGTTGATCCTGACAGAAGTCGGAAGGCAATTGTCGATCACAGTCTTCAGTCAAAGAGAAATATTACAGCAGTAAATACACTGAAGGATAATAAGATGAACTGGCTGGAGGTATTGCTAGTTTTTCGACAACTGTTTTCTCGCTCGATGTGGTTTATAAAATTATATTTTTTTTATAAATTTTAAATTATTATATTTTTATATAGATTTTTCACTGTTAATATTAAAGTTATGAAATATTGGTTAATATCATTTAATAAAAATTCTGTATTCTGTACATATAGTTTTAAGAACATTTTATCATAAAATATAACCATAAAAATATCAAATTGATTAATTAAAACAAGTTAGTGTTATTCAAGTAAATGAGAAAACTCTTTTAAAATAGTGTGGAGTTCATGCGGGACCAGAGATGAAATGACAGGTTTCTGGCCTTATGGAGGTGAACAGCGCATGGCAGGTAAGGACAGATAAAGAGGTCAAACAGTGCACTTAGAGACTACATTGAGTTTTCAAAAGCTTTCTTTTATTTAGATGAGAGATTTCTAAATACATCTTGTGGTTAAAAACCCTCAAAATATTGAGAAAGAGGTACCTGAGATCCAATAATTCTTGAGTTGACAAAGAGGTTCACAAATGGGTTGATCCTGACAGAAGTCGGAAGGCAATTGTCGATCACAGTCTTCAGTCCAAGAGAAATATTACAGCAGTAAATACACTGAAGGATAATAAGACGAACTGGCTGGAGGTATTGCTAGTTTTTCGACAATTGTTTTCTCGCTCAATGAGGGAGACAAGGATGGGCACAAACGGAGTAGCAATCGAGGTGATGGACACAAGTAAATCTCGGGAACAAGATTGGATGAACTCAGAGAATGAATAGGAGAATAGAAAGTCAAGAACAAGCTTGGAGAAAACTGCTGAGAACAAGCGGAGAACCTCGTAAAACAAGCCCCAATCAAAGTCTGTAATTGCTGGCACTGGCTCTTAAATACCATGACCTTTTCTTTCACCTTTCCCAGGGAGAGATAGGATGTTAATTTCTTAGAATGTATGATGCACTAGATGTCAATTTCTGTTTTATTTGTCTGACACCTGCACGTAAACTTTCACCGCAATTTATTGTTATAGAAAACAAAGAGTCCACAAGTTGGACAAAAAACTACACAATATGTCATTGTATCAATAAATACGATGATATATCGTGTAGTGACTTCTTATTTGTTTTAACAGTGTGTCTCTCCCCTCTCTTTCTTTCAAATTCCTAAACTCATCTCCTGTTTCCCTGTTTGTCTAAATACGATTGAGGAAAATTGTGGGTGGAGACAGACAATCCACATACAATCCTGAATTCTAATCCCTCACATTAGGATTCTATAAATTCTTTAATTAAGATAAAAATTCACTACAGAAACATTTTAGTCTATTTGACCCTCATCAATTGTTTATACAAAAATATTTGGAATATTTTTAATTGTAGAACTTTAAAATGATTGGAATTCTTTGTGATTAGATTTTTATGTATATATATAGTTTTTGTATTAATATATAAAGCTTATGTATAAACAGCTGATAAAGGTTATATAGACCGAAAATGTTTCTGTATTGAGCTTTTATCTTAACTAAAGCATTTATAGAGTATTATCTTAAAAAGAGCTCTCTCATTTTAAATCATAATGATAAAAATTTGTAAGACTAAAATTTTAAAGAAATTCAAGAAATTTAAAATTGATTCCAAGGATTAAGAAATTTTATTATGAAGGGAAAGTGTTTCTAAATAAACATATAAAATTTCGTAGATTTACAATAATTAGAAATGAAGTAAACTATTTTTCTATAATTCGATCAAATTTTATAATTTTATTAGTAAATATCAGAATAAATCTAATTATATTTGAAATTTTTTTTAATTAATAAATAATATGATCTATAAAATTGTATTATATTTTAAAAATTAAACTTATGTATTTTTTATACGGGGGCAATTCAATAAGTAAGTTACAAATCGTGATTGAAAAGAAATGAATGGAGATAATGACATACAAACAACATTTATTTTTCAACATAATCTCCATACAAATTTAAGCATTTGTCCCACCATTTCACAAGTCCCTGGAAACCTCTGGCATAAAATTCTTTTGGTTGCTGTTGGAACCACGCACGCACTGCTCTTTCAACCGCTTCATCGTCAGGAAAGCGTTCTCCTGAAAGATGTTTCAAAGGGCCAAACAAGTGGAAATCACTCAAGGCGAGGTCTGGGCTGTAAGGTGAATGTTGGAGGACCTCCTACTTGTGTGCGTGATTTGTAACAGCTGTTGTAATTGTGTTTGTGTTGAGGTGTACAGTTTGATATCGTCCATGTAAAAAGAGATGTGAGAGTGTGTAGTGTGTTGTTCAGTTTTGTCTAATGTTTAGCCAAAGTTTGATGTGTTCAGTTTGTTGGAGAGTGGATTTACGGCGAGTCAGAACCAAAGTGGGCAAGGGGTCATCTAAGAGACCACATCTAATGTGTATGGGTTCTGTGGCTACGTGATTGTTATTTATGGTGAGGTGCAATGTTGTTCTCCAGTATTGCATTAGTTTTGTAGGAATGTGATATATTTGATATTGATTTTATAGAGTTGCAGTGTCTATATGAGCCATGAATGTGGTATGCTATCGAATGCCTTTTTGTAATCTATGTAAGCTGCGTGTAAGTGTCTGTGTACTTGTTTGAGTATTGTTGTGTTGATGATCAGCTGTTCTTTGCACCCCATATGGCTTCTACGGCAACCTTTCTGTTGTTCTGTGAGAATGTTGTTTTCTTCGATATGTGCGTATATTTTGTTGGTGAAACATGAAGTTAAAATTTTGTATAGTGTTGGTTAACATGTGATTTGTCTATAATTAAAAAATGAAGGTCGCAACTTCGATTTGTAACTTACTTATTGAATTATCCTCATATGTTAGATATTTAATAAAGAAAATCAATATTTATAAAAACAAATATTGTAATAAGCCTTTGGAATGTGTAGATGTTGTCCTAACTATAAAATACAATAAACTGTATAAAATATTTTTTCCTTTGTAAATCTGTCATTTTACAATAAGGTCTAAACATTTATTTTTCCATACTAAATAAAAATTATTATTTATAGATTTATGTAATATGAATTATATTATTTTAGTTATACATGAATTTATTTATATATGCCTGTATGAAATTAAAGATTGAATAATCAGAAAGTATAATAGATAATAAAAAAATGCTATTAAAATTAAAGTTCATCAATCACAAAATATTCAGCACTATTCTGCAGTAAAGAAACATTTATTTAAAAAACTTTAATGTTTTCGGTTATACACCATCCTCAGGCAACATCTCACAATGCAACAGAATTCTAAAACAGATTTTAGAATTCTGTTGCATTGTGAGATGTTGCCTGAGGATGATGTATAACCGAAAACATTCAAAGTTTTTTAAATAAATGTTTCTTTACTGCAAATAATGCTGAATATTTTGTGATTGATTTAAGAGTTTAAGCAGTTATGTAGTAAACCTTGAGATTAAAGTTCATTCCCAAAAAGTAATATTGAATTGCTATTAACTATTATAAACAGAATAATTTATTTAATTTTTAGATAAACTAGTATAATTTTAATTTATTTATAGATAATCATAAATAATTGATATTTTTACTGACCTTTGGCAGATATTTATCTTTTTGCTGTTTATTTCCATTTCGAACAATCTGATTAATACAAAGATTGGAATGAGCACCATAACTAAGAGCAATAGCAGCTGATGCTCTTGACATTTCTTCCAGTACAATGCAATGTTCCAAATAACCACTTTGTAGACCACCATATTCCTCTTAAAGCAAAACTTAAAAATATTAATATTTTTAAAATATAAAATGCAAAAACAATAATTTAGATTTTATGTTTTATTGTCTAATATAATAGTACTCAATCTTATTTGCATAGTGACATGATAATTGTACATTTTTATCCAACACATTATAAAGTTATTGTCATACTACTATATTTATAATAAAATTTATAAAATGAAATGAAAAGCTATATTATAAAAACAGATTTAATTAGTAGTAATAAATACTGCATATGCTGTATTGTTTTAAATTACTAATCTTAATGCTTGCATATTTTTCTGCATTATTCCTAAAAATTTAGAGTATGAATAATAAAATATGACACTTTATATCACATATAAGCAACCCCCAGCCCACAGATCAGATCTGGCCCTCTACTTCTTTTGATCCTGCCCTGATCCATTTCAATGAAGTTGGGCAGATTCACGGAGGAAGAAAACATGGTGTGTTCTACTATTGTCTTTTCAACTAATAAAGAATTTCAGGGCCGAATTCAATGATCGACAAGTCTTTTTACTTAGGGTTAACTATAGTCAATACAATGTAAAACGGACCACAATAGAGAATTTTACTACCATTTTCAATCTGATATTTGATTAAAAACATAGTAATCAGATTAAAATATTTTGATCTTTATAATTAATTTTACAACTTGTTTTAATTCATTTAATATTAGTTTATTTTATTTAATAATTTGGTCCAGCCCTTGACTCGGAGACAAAATGATAATTTAGTCCTCAAACTAGGAAAGTTTGCCCATGTCTGCTTTATATTATGAGGTCACAGGACAATCCTCTCACATTCCCTTTCTCACATACTTATTCTCCTAATGTAATATTGTGCAAACAGTCCTCAAACTAGGAAAGTTTGCCCATGTCTGCTTTATATTATGAGGTCACAGGACAATCCCCTCACATTCCCTTTCTCACATACCTATTCTCCTAATGTAATATTGTGCAAACGTTTTGTTTGAGAAACTGCTGTAAAATGAAACTTTTATCTGATGATCAGTTTATATTATCAATAATTTCAGGTTAAATTCCAAGATCAGAAAAACTGTTCAACTATTAATATTCTATAATTTGTTCATTTTTACCTATTTAAATAATATAGTTTTATAAAACTGTACTACTAAGATATATCCAAATACATAATCATTTACAATATATACATATATATTATATTTGAAAATTAACAATTTATTAATAATCTTAAACTATATATGCATAAAATGTTTGCAAAGTATGAAAAGCTAAATGTAAAGCTGTCATCAAAAACTTTTATATAGCATCTTGATTTTCTTAATACTCAATTTATGTAAACATAATGCATAAATTATATAAATTATTTTCCATAATTTTTATTTTATTTTTACATATAAAGCATAAATATCTATTGTAAATGTAGGTTACAAATGCAAGCATGCTAGTTTACAATATTTAAAACTTATTTTTACTTGATTTATTTATGTTTATGAATATTGTTTGTGATCTTAGGTGTCAGCACCCTGGCAACTACCTAGAAAGTGACCTTAGACAATATTAATTTCTTATATGATCCATAAGCACTAAGAAGGTTGAGGCCATTAGTTTAAAATTGGAAAAAAATCAGTAATTGATTGATTTGAACAAGTACCCCTATCTATAAGCCCCCATTACAATAAAGTGGTGATATGGAATTATTATTATTATGTTATAGTATATCAATGTGGGCACGGAGTAACTCCGGGTGAAAGTGCTATGTCGGACACGAGTCAAGACATAGCTACTTGTGATGTTTAATGGTGTGTTAACTAATTGTCTGTGTCAGTGATGAGAAACTTTCTTACTATGTTGCATGTATTGAGTAGTGATGCTTTCTATAGTGTTATCTATGTCTTGGGATGTAGATCTAATGTTTTAAGGCTTTTGTGTAGTGTGTGAGGGATTACTCCTGTGGAGGAGAGAATGATGGGTACTGTGACTACCTTTTGCATTCCCAGAGACGCTTAATTTCTTGTGAAAGTTCTGTGTATTTGCTAATTTTTTGGGTGAATGCATCTTGGATGTTGTATGTGTCTGGTATTGAGATGTCTTTAATGTAGGTAACTTTGTTCTGCTTGTCTATGAGAGTGACGTCTGGTCTGTTGTAGTGTATGGTTTTGTCTGTTAGGATTGTTCTGTCGTAATACATCTTGTGTGTTGAGTTTTCTAGAATTGTGTCTGATATGTATTTGTAATATAGTGTAAGTGTGTTTATTAATTTGTATTTGGTTGCAAGTTTTTGGTGTATTACATTTGCTACTTGGTTGTGTCTGTGCAAGTAATCTGTTTGTGTGAGCAGTTTTGCAACCAGACATAATGTATTGAATTGTTTTAGGTGTTGTGTGACATTTCCTACAAGTGTCGTTTGTTAATGTGCTGTCCTTTAGTATGTATTTTCTGTAGTTTTTCGTGTTTATTACCTGGTCTTGTATTGCTAATATAAACCCTTCTGTTTCAGTAAATAGATCCCCCCTGACAAACCAGCTGTTTGA
>AYEL01068557.1:0-64266 GCA_000484575.1 Olivierus martensii | reverse complement strand
GTATTTTGTAGACAATTAACAGTATGACGTCATACTGTTTTTCACCTCTAGAAGTGTGCGAAGGGAAAGTATTTCCGGTTTGGAGAGCGAGTGAATGGCAGCGGATGAAAGTTGTAGGGATGTTGTTTTTGTTAGGTTCTTTTTTTGTATAAAGGCGTCGCCTTTATATTTGCCCCGAAAATAAGAGTTTTAGATGCTTATATTTAAAATTATTAGGAGTAGTTATTTCTATTATTGCCAGGATTAAATATTGTAAGTCTTTCACTCTGAATTCGAAATTTATAAATTCTATTAATAAAAATTATCGCACTTATATTAAAAATTGTTTGATATGATATTTTTAGTGTCACGAATTAAAAGAGTTAAATATGGTAAATCTTTCACCCTGATTTGAAACTTACAAACTCGATTAATAAAAAATATCGCACATATGTTAAAAATTATTATGAGTTGATATTTCTAGTATTGCAGGTTAAAGGGTTAAATATTGTAAACCTTTCACTCGAATTCAATGCTTATAAACTATGACAATAAAATATGACATGGTTAATAAATATTATTAGGAGATAATATTTCTAATGCCATAAGTTAAAATGTTAAAGTTCGTAAGTCTATCACTCCGAATTCAATTAATAAAAAATTATCCATCGTAAAAATGTCGCGTTAATATTAAAAACTATTAGGAAGATAGTCTTAAGTTTTTGCCGACTACTAATAACTATGAAAATATTTGAAACTATGAATTTATTTCAATTAATAATAGTTTTTATTTTTCATCAGTGGTATCAGGGTACATTGGAGCGTCGGAGTTCTGACTTATTTGACGGACGTAGGGCTCCCTAGTGTCTCTAGTGTGTGCATTGAGATCGCGGGGTAATTTTCAATGTCGTAATTTAACACAAAAGGGCTGTCAACACTACCAGTGCCCGCATCAAAGGCGCGAAGCCATATTTGGATGTACGTCGGCAGATTCTCGTCTTGGAGAAACCATTGGTCTTATATTGTGTCGGCACCGATTTCTACGCACACAGCACTATAAGTGAAAATAAAAATTAACCTACATATAAATCTTTAACAAGCCCGTTAGCACGTCCTTTATACACTCCTTCAAAGAAGGATTATATGTTTGTCTCCTCTTCTGCGATCCAGCTGGCTCTCTGGTTGTGTATAACTGGCACTACCCATAGGCAGACTAGAAGCTAGTGAGTGATTGTGTTGGTATTTCTCTGTTTTGTGCTTGTCTAGGGTCTTTGGTATTTATGTTTCTGTAGAATGTTTTTTCATTGTTTGTGAATAAAGTGTTGTCTTGTTTACATGCTAAACTGGTTTTGTATCATTTCAAGCATTGTGATTTTGCTGTAAGTTTCTGTTTTGTTTTGTATCGTTTCAGGCGTTGTGATTTTGCTGTAAGTTTCTGTTTTTATTGTGTCTATGTATTCTTTAATGTGCATGTTGTGGTTTTCATGGTGTGTGTGTGTGTGTTTTAGTTTTCTAAAAATCTTTCTAATAGATTTCATATTTGTGGATGTGTTGTTTTTTTGTGTATTGAGTGAGTCTACCTAGATCCATTCTGATTTCGTTTATTTGTTTTTCGAGGAGTCTACCTAGATCCATTCTGATTTAATTTATTTGTTTTTCGAGTCGCTCATTTTTGCCAGGCAGGCTTTAAGTGGTGTCTTGTGTTTGTGCCCAGTTATTTGGAAGTGTTTTAAGACCTAGGTGTGTAGTGACAGTGACAGCAATTGCATAAATAAGAATGTGTATTTTTCTGCATTAATAAATTTTGATAAAATGTGTGTGTTCATACAATATAGTGTACTGTTCAACTGTTGTGAGTTGTGATTATTATTATTATTATTATTAACTATATTTTCCATTCAAAACAATTGGATTATATGATTTAAAGTAGTGAATTAAATATTTAAATACCTGGTGCTGTAATACCCATGAATCCCATTTTTCCTAATTTTTTCCAGAATTCCTGTAAATAATAATATGAAATTAGAAATTTAGGATATGACATATGACCAGGGCCAGAAGAAGGGTCATCAGTGCCCTTATGCAAAACAGTAATTGGCACCCGCTCTCTCAAAAAATAAAACAAATTGTGATTTTATATACATTTTAATGTTTCAATGTAGTGTATTGATATATATTTATATATAAAAATGGCATGGATAGTAAAACAGACTGTTCTGTTTTCGCATCACATAGCAATATGATGTGAAATACAGATCACATTAGCTCAGCATAAGAAGACATAACTGAGAATAACATAAGACAAAAACAAACCATAGGAAATTATAATTGGCAAATTGCATTCAAGTGATTGTTTATTTTAATATATTTATATTTCCTTATTTTGTAGAAATAATGAATCAAGTTGCATTAATTAACATTCGAAACATAAAAATGTATTCTTAATTTTGCACCGTTTTGTTGTCCAATATATATTTATTATTATAATAACTTTTCAATAAATTTTTTAAAAATTTGATTATTGTAATAATGCAAAAAATAGTTATATATACATTTCACAAAACATACCTTAAAATCAGGGAAAGAATTATTTTTATCGATATCTTGTGCATATGGTGCAAGTTCCTTCTGGACAAATTGAAAAACAGTTTGTCGTAACTGGAATTTTATAAAATTTATTAGAACTTATGTATACATATCACAATAGAACTAATTATTTTAGAATAAAGAGTTAAAGAGTAAACATGATTATGAGTTTTGGGAATTATAATATATCATCTAAAAACAGCATATAATGAGTTTTTCATAATTATATACACAATATAAACAAGACTGCATTTGTAGACAGGGTGCAAATATGTTGGCTTACAATATTTAAAAATTCAAATTACTTGGTTTATTTATATTGTATATATTATTCTTTGATTTTAAGTATCATATTACTGGTACAATATCATTCTATGCAGCAGTCTCTCTCAATCAAGGAATAATTTGGTGCAACAACATTGTGAAAATAACTTTACATAAAATATTTCTTATAATTTTTAATATAATAACTTTATATAAATATTTCCTATAATTTTTTATTTACTTATATAATGAATATAACTACTGTATTTGTAAGTTATAATTCAAAAAATGTTAGTTTTACAACATTTAAGCTCATGTTACTTGATTTATTTGTTTTGTGTGTATTTGTTGATTTTAAGTATCATATTACTATTATGATATCCTTCCATGTGACATTGTATCATTTTCAGTCAGGGAATAATATTGTATAGATGCAACCATTGTAGTCATTTAACTTTGAGAGTTTTTAATATGAAATATATACTAAAAAATTATTTTTCCAATTTATGTAATATCCAACTTGCATAAAGTTACAAAAAAGTAACTCTTTTTTAAGTCAGGGAATGGCTATATTATTATGCATATAGGTTATAAAAATTTTAAATATATTATTTAATCAATCAATCTATAATCATTTTCTGGCAAGAAACTATTATAATATTTTAACTTAATCAATTTAATTCTTTGGCTTTACAACTAATATCAGACATTTATGAAATTTAATTAAATTTTAAAATATTAAAAAAATTATTAAAATCTGGCTTTCTGAATATCTTGCAATAATTTTTACTGGCATTAGAATAATTTGTACTGAATGAATTAAGTTTTAAGTTAAGGGCTGAGTAATTTGGGAAAACATGTCTCAAAAGTTCAGTTTGGATTTGAAATAAGAAATATAGTTAGAAATTTATTAAAATATTTAAATCTATATATCTTGATTATATAGAATTTCATATTATTATTAATCATTTCTAGGGCTATTTACTAAACAAGTATGCAACCTTGTGTGCAGTAGACAGACACACAGTAGTCAAAACAATAGGACAATGACAAACTTTCCTCAAATCTAAAAACAAGTTTGTTATTGAATAAAAATATCTCAATTTTTCAATTCTTTTAACTGTCATCTATCATGAAAAATTAATAATGTAACTTTAATAAGTATAAACAAGAGTTATTGAATTAGGATTTATTTAGGATTCTAATAAACAGTTTTCTTATCAGTAATGATAATCAGATAACTTTAGCCAAGAATTCAAGATTGAATTTTAAAAAATTTTTACATATTAACTTATTTTATTTTTTAACTTTTTCAATTTTATCCAAGAAACTAAAAAAAAATTGAAAAATAAAGCATGTGAAAAGTTTTCTTACAAAATTTTAATTATAAATCTGGTACAATTATAGAGTCCGATATTAAAAAAAATAACAGTACAATATAAACAAAAATCTAAATGCAAATTCTACAATCTAACAATAGTGATAGAATACTATAAGGAGAATATGGAAAATATCATTTAGGCTGGATTGCTTGCAGTTACTGTTTTAATAAATACTATTATCAAAGGGCTGATATTATATGATTTGTTTAATTATATTTTTCTACATTCAAATTTTGATCCCATTTTGCCCCATCTAATAAATATTTCTAAGCCAATGAAAAATCTATCCCTATTCCTAAAATTTAACTGCTAAAACTGAATAATTAAGAATGGAGACAATGAAGCAAACATTATTTCATGATCAATCAAAAATAAATGGAATTGATTATCATTTTATAAAATAAACCCTGTTCAATTCTTTTTTCAATTCACTATAATTAATGATCTCAATAAATAAAATATCAATTTTTTTTATGTCTATTGAATAATGTTTTTATGCATATATATATATATTATATGTATAATGTTGTATTGTTATGCTTATATATATATATATTTATGTTTTTTTATGTCTATTGAATAATGTTTTTATGCATATATATATATATTATATGTATAATGTTGTATTGTTATGCTTATATATATATATGTGTGTGTGTGTGTGTGTGTATTATTTATACAGTAATTATTATATAAGCATTTGATCATTATTTGCAATACATCAGTTTTATATCATGAATTATATTAAATGTCTATTATGTTAAAGATAGTATAAACTACATAAGCAAAAAATGCTGATCAATAAATTTCATAACAAATTTACACGACAGCTGAATCGTGCCAAATTATACAGTTTACATGATGATATTTTCTGATCTTTATCTTATAAATCTCTATCTTATCTTATCTTATAAAATATAAATCTTCAGTCAAATCTTCTATTTTTTTATTAATTAAATTAAAAAAAAAAAACAATAAGCTCTAACATGGCTATAACAAATATATTTCGAATTAGCTTTTGCTTATTGCATTTACATTTACAGAATTATTCAGATAACCCGAATGCATTTAATTTAAGTAAATAGATAAATACTAACCTGTTTTTGTTCATCATTCAAACCAAATACATTATCGTCAACTTGATATGTACTACTAAAACAAGCATTTTTAAATTTATTTGCATTTTTTACATATTTATAGATATTACATCTGAAAACATCGTTAATTCTCCAAAGACGCAACATGTCTTTAAAAATTGTCAATCGTTATCTTTGGACGAATTTTTTTCACTCAATTCACTAACATACTGTATGCATTCAAGTCATAAGATTGGAAGATTCTTAAGCAATTAATGTTAAATATACTGTACTTCGTAATCAAAAACATGTTATAGTATTTTTGAATAGTGTAAAATTAAATAAAAATAATACTGAAAGAAAATCAAAATAATTAATATACAGTACTATAATGTATGTATTTATATATAATTTTTATGTTTATTTTACGCGTGTAAATTTTTATATTTATTTTACGCGGGTGCTGAAACATACTACAATAGGTTCTCGATATCTATCAACTTCCCTAATGTTTTTTTTTTTCTTAATTTTTATTCAATATTCAACATCAATCTTGTGAAAGGACTTGTTTCGCCTCGTCACTTAGTACTCTGAGTGTAAAGTTGGTCCAGATCTGCTACAATCTGACACAAAAAAGCTGCTCACTCCTGCTGAAGGTCAGCAGTATTATAGAGGATCTTCTTCTTCCTGTTATAGAGGATGGGATTAACGAGTCTTTTTGTCGTCAACAGATGATGCCACTTTCCATTCTGTCAGCATACTAAGTTATAGGACGAAATAATCAGTGGCGCGTTATCCTATGGGCAAAAAAGACAATTGCCTGGAACCTCCATCAACAGGGGGCCCCAAGTTCACAAATCAATATTCTATAAACTTATTTTTGTAATAAAAAAATCGGAAATTAAATTACTATCCTTTATCTAGGGATCCTAGATTGCAGATGTGTGGCAGGCTTATGACAACATATGAAATATAAACACCCTAGCGCAGGGCAGATGCATTGCCGTGTACAGATCAGCCCTATGCAATGATCATATCTCATAATATATTTTCTACGGGACCTTAGAGTGTCATTCCGCCTCCTTTTCTGCTGACGAGGGCTGAACATGGGCTGAAGGCTTCAAGCGCCTTCAGCTGCGAAATAAGCGCAGTAGTAAATGATATCTGCTACTAATCAACAATAACCAGCAAATGTATAATTGAATTTTATTGTTTTTATTTCAAAATAGAAACCATCCCCGTGAAACAGGCCATTATAGTTGTCAATCTAAAAATCCTATATCATATTACACATGGTTAAATTATACCGGAGGCATGGGATTTCCCTCGAAGAAACTCTATACATGGGCCCCCCAAATTCAAATTTGCCCGGGGTCCCATGAAGCCATAACGCGCCGCTGGAAATAATCATTCCACAGGCTCTTCACCCTTGTGGAGGGACAACCGGATTGTGGAGGACGGGGATCGACGGGTCAGCCCCGGACCCCATGATAAACATTTTCAAGGGGTGGGACCCGAGTCCTCTAGAGCAGGGGATGGCCAACAGGTCGATCGCAGGACGATTTATAGTCGATCGTCTTAAGTATTGGATGACTCTCTTTTACTGAATAGTGTTTCTCTAGACAACTAAAGCCAAAATTTCACGATTTGTAGTCGATCTTTGTAAGTTATCGGACGTCTCTCTTACTGCGTAGTGCCTTCTCTAGACAACTAAAGCCAAAATTTCAACTATATAGTGCCTTCTCTAGACAACTAAAGCCAAACTTGCTTTATTGTCTGATATGGCCCAAAACAGAATAAGCCGGTAGCAGCAGAGCATTTGGACAAAATTCTAAATTCGCTGACAATGACAACATGGCACCTATGAATTGACAGTTGTATAATTGAAAGTGAAGTATTGTGTTTGAGATTTATGAGTAAAGTAAAAGGAAAAAAACCTAAAATAAAAGGAAAAACCGTCGCCGCTGCCGGATATCTCGTTTTGGGATATGTAGTTTTGGTTCCTATCTCTACTCCCACCATCATACGAAGAATTTCTTACGCGAACTCATTGTTAACATATAAAGTCGATCTTAATGACACACAAGTTGGCCACCCCTGCTGTAGAGGAAAGCTGAAGTGTTTCCACACTGTCAATCCGGTCGACTGATCACACTGGTTAGAATTATTATTCATGGAATTCGGCCTAACGCGTCGGTCCCCGTCCTCTATAATCCGGCTAGCTTTTCTGCAGAGCTTGCTGGATTGTAGCCTAGTTATGACTCGCTACTTACCAGTTAATAGAGTTATGATTGCGGGTTAAACTCTCGAAATTTTGTAAAATGTATTTTTTAACAACCATGACTTAGTTGCAAAAAATTCTGTTTTGAATAATCCTAAAAATGACCTCTTCCATCATTTTATTTCATTTGATCGTCCACTTTTGGAACCGAAAATTTTTAGAAACAAGTACAGTAAGACCCCGCTTAACGCGGTTTTTCGAAATCTATATTTTTTATTGATTCATTTTGGCACGGTTTTTCAAACCGTTATACTGACAGAAGTCCGAAATCGCACGAATTCGTTGCTTTGATAGCCCTATGCCGTTTCTCAGTGCGGTATAATGCATATTTCTCCTGAGGAACTTGCAACGGCTTTTCTCAAAACAAGTTTAGCCACTATTACGGAAATTATGGATCAGTTTATACAAAATAATCCAAATTTTGATAATAGTTCAAAGGCAAGACGAAGTATCATGAATGCGATGTCTTGCTATCGACAATTGTTTGCTGAACAAAAGAGGAAAAGGCAAACGATGTTAAATAACTTAACCAAAAAACAAAACGTGTCAAATGAGTAAGAATCTTCCTCATCACATAGATAAATTATTGAATATTTCGAATATTTTTGATTATCATGAATGATTTATGAATACATATCGATATTAGCAATAAAAAATGTCTATAATTAATGTAATACAATACTAATAATACTTGTTACAAAATTAAATAAAAAATAATACGTATATTTTTTATTCGCTATCCTATTTCACCTATCCTCATTATTTGTGTGTTAAGATAACCTCGTTTAACGCTGTTTCATTTAGCGCTTGGTGTTTTTGGAACGTATCCCCCGCGTTAAATGGGTCTTACTATATATTCAGAAAAACTATTTTTATTTCTGTATTTGACTGAAAATAACAGAGTTCATAAAAATACTTTTATTAGAAAGTTACACTCTTTAGCATCATTCTTAAAATAAAAAATCAACCAAATAACTCATATTTTTTTATAAATAAATAATTTTAGTTATTGCACAACGATTTCAGGAAAAACACAAATTTTGAAATAACTTTTGAACCATCAACAATTGGATAACCACATTTATAATTATTTTGATTGGAAATGACTCCCATCACCTCATTTCGTTTGATTGTCCACTTCTGAGACACCCTAAATATATGTTGTAGTCAAAGATGTTGACTATAGCTGACAGATTCGTTGATTGAACATTTCCTTCGTCGCCCTCTTTCAGTTGACATTGACAATAATACAGTATTTACTAAACAATAAAAGGGAATGTGAGTGCCCCAAGGAAGTTTTATTATAAAACATCCTTGGAATGCCCAGACCATTCTATCTAAAGATCTTGGCTCATCGTTGCCTTGGCTATAACAATCTTGCCATAGCTCCATATCAACAGTGAAGAAAAATCTGCACAGAGATGCAGATCTTTGCAGAGGTGTTAACCAGATTGTAGAGGACGGGAGTTGAATGCCAGTTGCCATAGCTCCATATCAACAGTGAAGAAAAATCTGCACAGAGATGCAGATCTTTGCAGATCTGGTGTTAACCAGATTGTAGAGGACGGGAGTTGAATGCCAAGCTTGGATCCCATGAATATTTTCCAGGGATGGGATCTGAGAAGCGAACCTGGGTCTAAGAAACCTGAAGCGTTTCCTTGGGATCAATGCGGCCGATTAATAGGACTAGGTAAGAAATAATTTTATTACTTTTTTGTAATACAGTAATACTCCGACGTAAATTCGGAGATACATAACCTCTCATCCTGCCCCCTTGTCCATCTGTTTATTTTACAATTACATAGTGATTGTATATATAATGTAGGTACATATTTCATTTGTTGATTAAGTGTCTTTAATTACAATTACATCGGCCGATTTGGTAAGTAACTAACATTTAAAAATCGCCTGATTCACTGGCGGACCCTATTTATAAACTTTTATAATTTATTGTTTTCTTGGTAATAAAGTACCAATTAAGAACCTAATATATATGTAAAAATTTGATTTGGGAATCTGTAGGTATCTCGACTTACGTAATTTTCTACATACGTTATGCTTCCCTGTCCCACCTATTACGTAACTCTGGGGTATTATTTAAAACTACGATGAAAATGATAAAACTTTAGAGTTTTATAAAATACAAATCATTTCATTAGAAATATAATTAAATTTGAGATTTCTCTAAATTAATCTCTATCCAGTTTAAAATCTTTAATTTATTCATCGATGGATCTACTGCATCGACATGACTGGCAACGTTTAGTTTCACTGTTAAAAATGGCGAGTTGCAGTGAAAATTAGTAATGAATAACAGCATTTAAAATAATCAGTAAAATCGTTAAAAATCTAAAGTATTTGATAGTTATAAAATTTTTGGAATGATTTTACTTCAAAGAGTATTCATTTGTCATAAACCGGTAAAATTTTTAACTGTTTTGCAACTCTTTTATGATAACTATAACAGAAAACTCAAAACTAATGCCAAATTATATTTAAAAAGAAAACTTCAATCTGAAGAGCTTCCAGTTTTTCAATATGCAACATCTAAAAGTAAGAGAACTACGAGAGTTTATATGTGGGGTCATGCAGTTACGGGTTGCTTAGGTAATCCGAATTACGTAAGACCACCACGAGGTTGTCATAGAAGACCATCAGAACACAAACCTACGAAATTAAATTTTGCTGAAATTCATAAAGTTTATGATGTTGCTTGTGGTCATGGTTTTACAGTATTCGCAGTTAAGTCATCACATACAGAAGATAAATTATTTGGTACGGGATTAAATGCATATTCTCAAATTGGTTATCAGTCAGTCAGAAGAAATCAGCCACTGGTTATTATTTTGCAACCGGTTCCAATAAAACTACCATTGCTTTCAAAAACAAAAATTATTAGCATTGCTTGTGGTCGTGCACACACTATAATCGTTACAGATAGAGAAGGAATATTTTCTTTTGGAAATAATGAATTTGGGCAGTGTGGTTATCCAATTATTGAAAATGAAATATATTTAGGAAAGAAACAAATAAATAAAGTACACTGTATTAATAATATTATTCATACAGTTTGTGGAGATGATCATACAATATTTTTAAACTCTAATGGTGAGATATTTAGTTGTGGTTTGGGTACAAAAGGACAAACTGGTCTTGGTCATTATCAAAATGTAGGAATTCCAACTTTAGTAGAAGGTGATATAAAAGGAGAAAAAATAATTCATATTTCTGGAGCTTCTAATACAGTGTTGGCTGTGTCAGATAAAGGAGATTTATTTGGTTGGGGAAATTCAGAATTTGGACAATTAAAACTAGCAACAAATATAGAATATTTAAATATACCAAAACATTTACCCATTCCACATGTTGGAAAAGTAATTTCTGCTGCAGCTGGAAGAAGTATGTGCGCTGTTGTAAATGAGCATGGCAAAGTATATGTTTGGGGCCATGGTTTTCTTGGGAAAGGACCAAATATATCTCAGCTTGATAAGCCAACTCTTTTACCTGAACCTCTTTTTGGTAAAAATGAATTCAATCCTAATAGCAAAGTAAAAATTATATCAAGTGGATCAGATAGTTTTGCAGCTATTACAAATCAAGGACATTTATATATGTGGGGAGAGAATAAAGAAGCATGTCTTGGACTTGGTCATAAAAATAATCAATATTTTCCTTTTAGAGTATCTGTTCCTGCTGAAGTATTAAAAATAAGTTGTGGTGTTGATCATACAGCTGTTCTATGTAAAGCATTTTGTTAATATATTTAAAATGTCATAAAAATTTCAGATTAAAAGAATAGAATCATTTTCAGAAATTTATTTTTTAAATTATTTGCATATGATTAATTTAATAGTGTTTAGTTACAACCTATTAATTGCTACTAACAAAATTTCATTTTTATTTAAAATATGTATACTAATCAAGGACTCTTCTCATTATTTTGCATTTTGGCATTCTCTCTCTGAAAATAAAAAGTTGGAGACATTGTTGAATATTATTTGTCAACATGTTGCTTTGATTTTTTTTTATCCATATACCAGTATATACTTTTATTATCCTTTTTTGCACTTTTGTAGATAGATAAACACAGTAAGCTCTTATTTAATGTTGGGGTTAAGTTCCAAATGAAAATGAATGGTTCCAATGAAAATTGTGACTTAAACTAACTGAACTAAAAAAAAAAAAACTGCTAACTGAAACCAAAATCTCCATTGACTATGTTATAAAGCAGGGTTACATTCCTAGAGTCTTCATATTAGAAAAAAATATTTGGTAATTCTCATTATTGTTCAATAATGGAAAGAAATGAAACAAAAGTATGATTTAATTATACACCTCAGTACATAATTCTACATAATGTTTTCAATTATGTCTTATGATCAGGGCTGGGCAGACTAATTGTGGTGCCTGAGGCAAGTTTTAAAACTGCACCTTTTCAAATTTTTTTGAAAAACTTTTAAGTAATGAATAACAGTGTTTAGACAGGTGTTTTTTCATGTCTTGAGGGAAATATAATGTAGTCTAATCTGGCTCTTAACCTCATATAAAATAAGATAATTTGTGATGCAATAAACAAAATTAAAATTATAATAAATCTTTTAATTGAAAATTAAATGCATTCTGTTTATTTTTAATTAACCTCAAATTGATAACAACTGATAAAAAGCAATATTTCCTTCTATTTATGTATTATTACAAATTTTGTTACATTAATTATTTTTTTGTTCTACATTGTACATTTCATATTTTTACAATTGATTTTGGCACCTATTATCAATCCGGCAGTTGTCTCGTCACCTTATCTATGGAATCAGCCTTGTTTATGCCAAAACTCATGGAGATCTCTCATATTTTGTAGAAAAGGAATTGATGAGCATGGTTAGAGCTGCTCATAAATTTTACAAGAGATGAATTTCTAATTTAATCCCAAATCTGATCAGAAAGTGAAGTGTTTCCACCTGGCCAATTCATATGAATGTTGTGCTGTATAATTTAATTATAATTCATAGACAATATTTTATACTTGAATTAGTGTTTGTATAAAATATGAGTATTTTGTTTTATATGAAAATTATAGCTTTTTTAACCTCGTTTTCTTTCTATTGTGAAGGGAAATATAAGAAAATAGGACTTTATTCTGTTTTGTTATTTTAAAATCTTTAATTTTTTAAACAAGTCAAAATATTAAGGGTTTTTAGTAGCAAATTATTTGTCTTATTTTCAAAAAATAAAGATCGTTGGTTTTTTTTTGTAAGCCGAGTAAGAAACAGCAAAGATACTCACAGCAGTTGATTTATAAAAAATGGTTTAAAATGTTCTTCTTTTTCCGCGAGTAAGAAACAGCAATGATACTCACAACAGTTGATTTATAAAAAAAATGATTTAAACTGTTCTTCTTCTTTTGATAGTTATTAAACTATATTTTTTTCGCTTAAAAAAGTGTTGAAGATTATTTTTATTAGTAGCTCAAATAAGAAGCGAAAGTATTTTAAATTTAATTACATTTCATTAAATTCAAATTAGTGTATAATAGTATATGACATAATTACGAAGCGAGAGTTTCTTCGTATTATCTCATAACATATTATTCTCATTTTCATTTTAGTTAAGAGCATTGGGGGCCACAAAAATCACATTGAGGGCCACATGCAGGCGCCAGTTTGACATCCTTGTGTTATACCTTCGTTTTCTCTTTTCTATCCTCTACTTGCTACAGTGTCAGCTGTGTTAACTCCAGTGTCTCACTACTTTTTTTCCTACAGTCTGAAGGTTTATTTTTTAGCTTGTTTTCCTCCTCCATTGAATTTGAATACTAAATTGTAATGGAGGGAAAACAAAACAACCCGAAAGTAAAACCCATCACCAATAATTTTAGAGTGCTAATCCCTCTTTAAGTGTTGGTCTAAAAATTTCACCATTATCTGCTAATGTAGTTTGTCCTGAATCCTCTCACTTGTGGAGTTCAGATGTCCATATCTTGACAATAGGAGATCCTCAATATACATTGTAATAATGTTCCTGAAAAGCATGACATATATTGATTTCCCATTGATCTAATGTATTATATGGGAGACATGTTCCAAACCAACTTAAAAATTCAAATTTATATATAACTATATATAGGAAATATTTATTTTATTGCAAACTAAACTGTACTATTATATAATTTATTGCAATTGCTAGATAATATTTAGAAAATACATTATTAAACAAAATTGTAATAGAAAGAATATTATAAAAAAATAAATATTTTTTAATATTTTTCTTATTACTATTGCTTCTCCTCAGCACTTGAAGTTGTTGCAACTGTCCACTGAATAAAACAAGCCATGAATGAAAAAATTTAGGACCATATTTTAACCATAATATATAAAAAATTAAGCACTAAGCTAAGTTTAATATGTGAATTGATAAATTTCTTAATTGTCATCTTCTCAAATGTTTCTATTTGTGTTGGTTGACCTTGCCAGTCGATTGTTTTGACGATTTAAACAACTGATTTGTCTACTAATGAAATGGTTTTGTGTCCATCATTCATGTTTTAACATATAGAAGGAGATTTGTTTATTGGCTTTCATCAGGCAAATAACGAGGGTGGCGGTTTATAGAGGAGTGGCTTAAAAAGGTTTGACTATATTTGTAATTTAATTATTTTTGATAATTTAAATTGTTCTTTAATAAATATCTTTTTATATTGATGAAATTATTTTTTTATATTTTATTATTTTTAGAGATATTTGTTGAGTATATGAGATCAACAGCTTCATGATATTTTTATGATTGTTTAGACGTCCATTTAGTTACTTTCTTTAGATACTGCATGTCCATTGAATAAAACAAACCATGAATGAAAAAATTTAGGACCATATTTTGACCATAATATATAAAAAATTAAGCACTAGGCAAAGTTTGATGTGTGAAGTTTTGTCATATAATTGTTACAAAAGTATCATAAATTCATTGAAATTTCTTATTTCTAAGTAATAAATGATATTGTATGATATTTTTTCTTTAATTCAGTAGGTTTTGTGTATTCTTTAAATTTTCAAATTTATATCAATAATCTTAACCAAATATGTAAAATTGAAATTATAATAATATTGCACTTATTTTTAAGTAATAAATGATATTGTATGATATTTTTTCTTTAATTCAGTAGGTTTTGTATATTCTTTAAATTTTCAAATTTATTTCAATAAGATTAACTAAATGTGTAAAATTGAAACTATAATAATACTGCACTTATTGGTATTTAACTATTTAAAGAAATACTTCTAAGCACTATCAAGCAGTCCAAAATAACTAATAAAAAACATTTAATACAAGAAATGTTTTTGGCATTTACAAGCCATCTTCAGAAAGAAATACTTCTAAGCACTATCAAGCAGTCCAAAATAACTTATAAAAAACATTTAATACAAGAAATGTTTTTAGCATTTACAAGCCATCTTCAACTCTTACAGTGAATTTAAATTATAGAACAAATAATACTCAGAACAGTGTGTTATAAAACACACTGTTCTATTATTATTCTATTAAACACACACAGTTCTATTATTCTAGAACAAAGAATATATTTAAATATTTAGAAACTCTCATTTATAAAAATAAGGTTTTTCAAAAACATATAATAAAATAAAAATAAAAAAAACAATTGGTGTTTAACTATTTAAAGAAATACTTCTAAGCACTATCAAGCAGTCCAAAATAACTTGTAAAAAAACATTTAATACAAGAAATTTTTTGGCATTTACAAGCCATCTTCAACTCTTACAATGAATTTTAATTATAGAACAAATAACACTCAGAACAGAGTGTTATAAAACTGCTATTATTCTAGAACAGAGAATATATTTAAATATTTAAAAACTTGAAATTTAAAAACTCTCATAAAAATAAGGTTTTGCAAAAACATATAATAAAATAAAAATAAAAACGAAACTGAGTCTTAAAATATCGAGAGCAATCATATTCTCGCTAAAGCTATCTAACTTTGTTATGCTGTACAACTCCTCTTAAAGCAAACTTCCATGCATCTGAAACACTATTTGTTTGCTTATTGTTTATTACTATCCCTTGTCTGCTCCCTTTGTAGATTTGTATTTCTTCTGCTATACAAAGCTCTTTTATGTCATGTATGTTTTGTTACTTTAGTGTCTTCCCAATCTACTTTCACATTGCACACATAAGCTCTCTTCACTAGGGCTGTTGTCAAGATTCCTTTCCTTATATCTCTCTTATGTTCATCAATTCTATCCTTTAAATTCCTAGCCGTTGCACCTATGTAATTTTCTCTTTGACCACTGTCTAAGTTTTCTAGTGGTATTTGATATAACTCTGTGCACTCCTTTTGTCCATAGTTATCCTTCATGTTCCTAAGGAGGCTAAAGATCGTTTAAAAACAAAACTGAGTCTTAAAATATTGAGAGCGATCATATTCTCGCTAAAGCTATCTAATTTCATTATGCTGTACAACTCCTCTTAAAGCAAATTTCCATGCATCAGAAACACTATTTGTTTGCTTATCATTTATTACTATCCCTTGTCTGTTCCCTTTGTAGATTTGTATTTCTTCTGCTATACTTAGCTCCTTTATGTCATGTATGTGTACAAAGTCACAAATTTTAACGAAGATCAATAATACTATTTCTAACTAATCCTAACAGTTAACGATTCTGCAAATTCCAGAATTTGGCCTGGGCTCAGGTCTTTAACTAAATTCTAATTTAAAAATAATTAACTTCAAAGCAATCTAACAACAACTAACGTTAACTGGCAAAAACAAAACCGGAAACCGGAACTTACAACTAGAAGTATCGATTAAGTGTTAGATCTAAGGACAACAAAACAATATTAGAAACTTATACTAATAAATTGAATTTCTCAAAACAAATAATAATAAATATAAATTTATTAGACTCAAAACACTTACTAAAAGGGTTACTAAATGCTTTATTGGAATGATGATAAAGCAACAATCAATTAAACAACAAAACTTGTTTAATTCAAATCTAATATCAACAATCCAATTATAAAAACATTCTTTATTATTGTTTTCTGTTAAACGTTTGGTTCTATTTATTCTATAGTTCTCATCTATATCAATCTATCTCATCAATACTAGAATGGATACTCATTATTTTAAGAAAATACGAAGAAAACTACCAAGTAAACAATTATTTTAAACATTTTTATAGTAGAATACCGCGAGAGGGATAAAACAATTGTTTGTTTTTTTCAACGTGTCAGGTTTCACTAATAAACAATTATTTTAAACATTTGTGTAGTGGAATACCATATTTCATCCGCGAGAGGGTTAATATGATTATTTGTTTACACGATGTCAGGACAGGAATACCGTATTTCATCCGCGAGAGGGATAATACGATTGTTTGTTTATACGAGGTCAAAACACGTATCAAATTACAGTCAAGGATCATTTTTCAATCATAAATTGTTTTCGTTTAACGGAAAATTTTTTAGAATTATGAAGTATTTGGTATCTTTAGATGTGGAATATCACCAGGAATATAAATATTCAACATTTTTTTTATCCGATGCCGAAATTATGAATAATTTGAAATATATCAACATTTTTTTTATCCGATGCAGAAATTATGATATAATTTGGAAAAAATTGTTTTGTTTACATATGCAAATTAGGCCTAATTCTTTCGCTTTTTTTCTTTTGGTCCTATAACTAAAATTAAAAAACGATATCAGGATTTCTTTTGGTCCTATAACTAAAATTAAAAAACGATATCAGGACAGTCTTTTGGTCCTATAACTAAAATTAAAAAACGATATCAGGACAGAGTAACTTTTGGTCCTATAACTAAAATTAAAAAACGATATCAGGACAGAGTATTTGGACAACAAAATATAATTTTTTCGTGCCAAAAAATTAAAAAGTAAAACAGTTACGGCAAAATATCGAATATCAAGTATATATTTCATAACCCTTCGGCCCCTAGGGAATGTTTATTTTTTTTAAGAGGAGCGGAAAATAAAAAACGATATCAGGACAGAGTATATGGACAACAAAATATAATTTTTTTCGTGCCAAAATATAAAAAAGTAAAAAATTACGGCAAAATATCGAATATCAAGTATCATATTTCATAACCCTTCAGACCCCTAGGGAATGTTTTGTTTTTTAAGGGAGGACCGGAAAAGGTTAAAGATCAAGAACGTCCATGTACGCCCTCCACCACAGATGAAGATCAGAATAAAACACTGATCGAGAATAACCCATGCTATACGACACATCAATTAGCAGAAATGTTAAATATGTCAAAATCCACCATCCATGAGCATTTTGTTAAGCTTGGCTATTGATGTATTGGTTCCCCATGATTTAACGGAGAAAAATCTGATGGATTGCATTTCCATTTGCGACTCGCTCTATAAACGCAACGAGGAGACAGCATTTTTGAAGCAAGTAGTGACGGGGGATGAAAAATGGATCATTTATAATAATGTTGAGCGAAAAAGATCTTGGGGAAAGCAGAATGAACCACCTTTAGCCACCCCAAAAACCGGTCTTCATCCAAAGAAGGTCATGCTCTGTGTCTGATGAGATTGGAAAGGGATCCTGTATTATGAGCTTTTACCAAACAACGAGATGATAAATTCAGAGAAGTATTGTTCCCAATTAGACGAATTAAAGACAGCAATTGAACAAAAACATCCAGAAATAGCAAATTGGAAGGGCATCGTGTTTCTTCAGTACAATGCTTGGCCTCGTGTTTTTGATAACTCGACAAAAGTTGTTGGAATTCGGTTGGGATGTTCTACCCCATCCACCATATTCACCAGACCTTGCACCCTCTGATTTCCACCTATTTCGATCATTACAAAATTCCCTTAATGGAAAAAACTTCAACTATTTGGTCGAGATAAAAAATCACGTAGAAAAGTTTTTCACTGAAAAACCTGAGAAATTCTGGAAGGACGAAATTTTCAAGTTGCCTGAAAGATGGAGAAAGGTTGTAGAACAGAATGCCACATATATAATTTAATAAATGTATACTAAAATTTAAATCTCCTGCATTTCAATTTTCCTTCAAAATTGGCATGAACTTTCTGGACAACCCAATATAACCTGTGCTCATGATTAGAATTTTAGTGTTTGGTTTTTCATAGTAATAAAATATATATACAGAGTTCCCACATTTATATGGACCAGACATTTATCTTGAAAACTACCATGCATATGTGAAAACTGTTAAATATGTGTCCTGTTTCATTTTCTTTCCAAATTATAATCTGTTGTTAAGATTTTTTCTGCACATCCTCTTGCGTGGTGGATGTTTTAACTTTGTTTTCTCTGATGGAAGTGTATTATTTTTCTAACGAAATCTGATTCCGCCAATTTTTTGCACAATTTTTGTGGTAGAATTATTTTTCTACAACCGATAATTTCAGAGATATTTAAGAATAAAGGAACCATTCAGAAAGGCAAAATTTTATATTTAATCTATGATATTCCAGTTCTTAATGTTTTTGTATCAGGCAACCAATAAAGTTCTGTCAGATTTTTATGCTACAAAGAGAAACGTGACAACATGAAGTAAGATATAGAAATCAGAAATAGTACCCATTAACAACAATGATCTGTCTCCAATGCTTGGGCAGACTATGGATTCCATGTTGGTAGAACTCAGCAGAATGTGAACCAAAGAAGTATCTAGTGCATATATCACCTCATTGAAGATTTGGAACCGTCGTCCTCACAATTGGTTGTTTAATGAATAAAACAAATGGTAATCTGAAGGTGCAATGTCAGGGGAATATGGGAGGTGCATTAGTGTTTTAATCAAATTAGATAATGGTGTCACGGGTGACCTTAGCAACGTGTCACTTCACATTGTCCTCTAACAGAATGACATCTTTGCGATTCACAAGTGCTGGTTCCATGGTTTTCAGTTTTTCATGCATATGTTCCAGTTACTAAGAGTACACATTTGCATTGATTGTCAGGCCAGGTGGCAGCAGTTTGGAATGCACGATATACCGAACAGTTCATCAAACACAGAGCATAATGTTCTGTTGATGTAGCAGTGGCTTGGTTGTTTGGGAGAAGGTTCATATGGTGCCAATCAGGGCTGGGGAGCTGGAGCCCGGAGCCATGGAGCCAGGAAGTTTTGGAGGAGCCGAAGCTGGAGCCAGAGCTAAGCTGATTTCAGTGGAGCCGGAGCCATTAAAATTTCTGCTTGCTCCAGCTCCTAACCATCTATCAAATACACTCAAATAAAAGCCAGCCCCCCAACTTTAGAGTTTGAAAATAAGTAAAAATGTGCAACCCATGTATAAGCCTACCCTGACTTTAGCACTTAAAATTTGATAAAAATTTGAAATCAATAAATTACGTGATTTGATTTTTAGTTATCGATATATTAATGCCATTTGCAAAAATAAATATTTTATTGAAACTTTAAATATATATATATAAAATAAATTATTATAATACTAACACCAATATATCAGTTTAAAAGGTAAATGATGTTGTGATAGTAAGGTAAATGATGTTTCATGGTAGTAGTCATACCAAAAAACTTTTATAGTGGATAGAGCTGGAGCTAAAGCCTCAGTTTTAAAACAATGACTCCGGAGCCGGAGCTATAGCTGGAATATACTGTGGATCTGGAGCCGATGCAGGAGCCTAACCTATTTCAAGCCAGCTCCCCAGCCCTGGTGCCATGGAATACCATAAAGGACCCACTTCTCATCGCAGATCAGCACTCTGTCCAGAAACGAATCCTTTCTTTGATGAGACAGTAAAGAAACATAGGCATTTGCTTATGTTGCTTTCTGAGCCAAGTCTACTCATAGGATCCATCGTCCCACTTTATATCGTTTCCCAAGCTGATGGAGATGTTGTTGAATAGTTTTTGTACTGCAGTTAAATGCTTCTCTCAATGATTCACATGTTTGGTCACTATCAGCCTCAATAGCTGCCTTGAATGCCTCGTTGTCTATAGCTTGTGGATGTCTTGTACATGGTGTGTCCAGGAGAGATTTGTCACTGACTTAAACTTGTTAAACCACTGTTATACTGTTAGCTCATTTACTACATCCCTTCCGAATGCCTGGCATATTTTCTTCCTGCTGCAAGTTTTCATTCCCAGTTTAAACTTGTATAGCATATAGGTCCATATAAATACTTTTTGGAGTTCCCATGTTTGACCTGCTCTCACTGATATCCCTGTTTAACTGTGGTGTCCACTACCAGCTGGCTATGAAAGGAAAACTCACTAACTCATTACCTTTCTCTTATCTATCTCATCCATAACTATTTTCTCATCTCTGAAGGAACACTGTGGAGAGCACATGCAATTTGATTATGTGAAAATCTGACAGAACTTTATTGGTTGACTGATAAATTTCTCCATTTTCTCTCAGTAATACCATTTTTAATATCATCATCTTTAGATAAATTAATTTTTTCTCAATAATTATTCAAAATGTGATTAAATTTATACAGTATGTCCTATAAAAGTAAAATTATGTCTTGACATGTTCATATCTTTTTGATCTTACAGAACAGTCTGAGAAAAACTTTTAATTTTTTTGTGTAGCTTTTCAATCTGTGATTATTAAGTGCCGGTGCATTCAACTGCTCATCCTAATACTAACATTGAATATTTTAAACAGAAGAGCTGAAAATATCACATATTCTCTTGGCACTAACATTTAGAAATACACAAACCACGAATTCTACCATGAAAATTGCTCAAAAAATTGACGGAATCAGATTCTGTTAGAAAAATAATACACTTCCATTCGAGAAAACAGTGTTGAAATACACACTGTCAACTTTGGCGTTCCTTTCCTTTTCCTTTTCCGTTCCGACGAACTATGAACCAGCCTTTAGGATGTCTTTGTTTTTGATTAGCGCTCAACCTGTTCCTTTGTCTCTTGCATATTTCCTTATAAAGCTTATCTACTATTCTCTTGCTATAACCATGCTTTTGTGCTATTTCTTCTATCTGCCTTAACTCTTCTATTAGTAGCTGGTCTATGCTGCAATGTGACAATAATAATCAAAAACAACTTGCTTAATATTATAATAAAACAGTCCTTTACAGCCCTTTAGCAAGTATAAAATTTTATTCTGGCATAACGTTTTCGAACCTTAAGCGGTTCCTCTTCAGTGCTTCACATTTGCAAAATAGAAAGGTTCTATTTTGTAAATGTGAGGCACTGAAGAGGAACCGCTTAAGGTTCAAAAACGTTATGAGAAAGGTTCTATTTTGTAAATGTGAGGCACTGAAGAGGAACCGCTTAAGGTTCGAAAACGTTATGCCAGAATAAAATTTTATACTTGCTAAAGGGCTGTAATGTGACAATGTCCTGGTTACATATGATCTCAGGGCAGCTTTCTTATGGCACAATTTATCGTTTGACCATTCTGGTATTACCATGGGGGTGCTTGTCAGTTTCCTATAAACTGTTGTTTCTAATGAGAGATTTTTAATTTTCAATTTAACATCCAGGAAGTGTATATGTTCTTTCTCTTTCTGCTCTAATGATAGTTAGGCCATAGCTGGAATATGTGAAGAGCGCTTCTAAATCCTCTGTTTTATCTGTATTCTTCCAGATTGCAAAAATATCATCAATATACCTTAGATAGAGATGGGCTTCTCTTATATTTTGTAGGCATGTTTCCTCTACAGACCTGAGGACTAATTCTGCAAGGACACCCACAAGAGAACTTCTGATAGGGATGCCTTTGGTCTGCCTGTAGTATTTTCCTTTAAACCTAAACAACGAATTGTAGCATAATAGAGTGGCTAATTCTCTACAAAGGTTAGGATCAGTTGTATTTCCTGGGAGATTACTCAATAGAAACCTGTAAAGGCATAAACATGTTGGTGCAATATTAAGTGAAGGGTAGAGCTTCACAAAATCATATCTCGCAAAGATCTCACTACCTTTAAGCTTTTGTAAGAAGTCCACAGAGGAGCTGACTGTGTAAGGATATTCCTAATCGTAGAATTTACCCATTCTGATATAGCTTTTTCTAGGTTATAATTATATAAATAGTGATGCACAGCACAATTTTAAGTGAAAAAAACTTAATTTACTAATGTTATATATGGAATGTCCATATATAACAATCTTTTGTAAACTTAATGAAGATTTATGGCTTATTAAAGCTGAAAGTACTTTAATTCTTTAGTAAATTAATTTTTTTCACTTAAAATTGTGCTGTGCATCACTATTTATATAACTCACAATAATATAGAACGTTAGTGCAGTTTACTTCAATATATATTTTATATTACGCTGCAATTTAGTGCTGTTCTATATTATTGTGAGTTATATGAATATAAGCAGTTTTGTGTAGCTAACTATTTATATAATTGAAACTACAAGTGAAATGGCAGAAAATAGTAAGTCTAGGTTGTATAATGGCGATTTGCATTTCTCTACTATTGGCCTGAATGCTAGTGGTGTTTTATGTGTTTTCACATTAGCAAAAAGCCTCGGACAGGCTGGGTTAGGAATTCTTTTCATTTTAAGGAAATCAGATACGCCTTTATTCTTTGTGAATTTAACCAACTTTCTTTCCAGTGCTCTTATTGGGTCTTTACCTAGCATTTCCACTCCAGAATATTTTATATAGTCTTTAAGATATTCATCATAAATTTCTCTTCATAGCAATACCAGCTTCTTAGATTTATCTTCTCTTGTTATTGTGAAACCATTGGTTTGCATCCATTCATGCACTTTATTTGCCAGCAAAATATCTCTCTTATTCTTCTTCATAAATGCTTTGGCTTCCTCTACAAATTTCCATTGACTCCTTTCTCTACTGACATGATACATATCTCTTATAAGTCTTTCAAATGGCAGTATCATATATATATTGCATTCTGCCTACCATCTTTAATGCATACAATGGACCTTTCTTTAAAATTCCTTCAACTAATGGTGGTATATCTATATTCCCTATCACAGTGACTACATCATGTATCTGGAGTTCTTTTTTCTCTATATTTCTTTAACTGCCCTTTAAATAGCCATTTTAATTTTTTTATATATTTCATTCTCAACTTTACTTTTAGATCTGCTATTTCTTGTCCTATCATATATACTCTGATGGTTTTGTCTTCTAACTCAAGAGAATCTATTTTATTGGTCAGTTTTAACTTCTATTTCAAACTATATACTCTTCTTCTTGTGTCCATTGTGGCTACTTTTAAACATATCCTTTTTGTATTCTCTAATATTTTCCTGGAATTAATGGGGAGCTTAATATTAAAAAATGTCTTTGGTAATACCCCATTTAGCTTACACTGCTCAAGAAATTGCGATGTTTCCTCTGCCCTAGATGTGATGGCTTGTAAATGCCGAAAACGTTTCTCGTATTAAATTTTTTTTATAAGTTATTTTGGACTGCTTGATAGTGCTTTGAAGTATTTCTTTAAATACTGTGTAAAATTATTGTTTCATATTAGAAAACAGCTACATTCTTTACTGGTTTGCTCCAATTGTCTAAAAATAATTTTTTTTTACTAATAGAACCAATAAACAATTCATGGAATAAAATAGACCAAAGAGAAATTTCCTGGAAAATGATTGATGGAATATTGCCTCAAGCTTGCAACTCCCACTTATATGGTGGAAAATTATGTTCATATTTTGTTATTTTTTTCTAATTAATAATGATAATGAAATAAAATATGAATGATTAAGGAATAATATTGTGTATTTTAATAGAATTAAAGAATATTTTTTTTCTGTCCATGATTTTTTTCCAATTTTAAGAACTATAGTTCATCTTACAAAAAATTCATTTTTTCTTAATTTCAAAGATTTCTGTTTACTTTGATACATAAATATATTGCCAATAATTTATATACATATAATATAAATAATTTTTTGTTGTAAATTTATCAATGATTAAGATAATTTTGTAATTATATCTATAATTTAAAATATGGCATTTTATTTGTCTTCTTTTATTGAGTAGTAATCTTATAATTTAGTTTTAATTAAATAATTTAAAATTGTTTTAATTCTGAAAATAAAAAATTTAGGTTTACTTTTAGAATAAAAATAAACTTAAAATATTTTACTAACATATTAAAAGTATTGATTTTGGATTATTTATTGAAATTTTTTTAACAAAGGCTCCATGTGAAGCTGAAGCTCAGTGTGCTGCTTTAGTTCAATGTTCAAAAGTATATGCAACTGCAACTGAAGATATGGATGGACTAACTTTTGGTTCAGATATTCTTCTCAGACATATGACCTTCAGTGAGGCAAGGTAAATTCATTTTGAATTAATTAAAAAGTTTTTTTACAGAAATTTTCAATTTGTCATTAATTAATTGCTAAAAAGGGCAGCTAACTTTTGGTTCAGATATTCTTCTCAGACATATGACCTTCAGTGAGGCAAGGTAAATTAATTTTGAATTAATTAAAAGGTGTTTTTTAAAGAAATTTTCAATTTGTCATTAATTAATTGCTAAAAAGTGCAAGCATATAAAAAAATATAACTTAAAGTCCAATTTATTATTACTAAAGTTCCGAAATTTACTGCTTTAGTCGGTATCGTACTGATAATTTCCTATTTATTCAGCACTGAAAAGCAGACCAATATAATTCTATAAATTTTTATTACAAGAAATGTTTTTGGCTTTCTTAAACAAAAGGGCAGGCATATAAAAAAATATAACTTAAAGTCCAATTTATTATTACTAAAGTTCTGAAATTTACTGCTTTAGTCAGCATTTTACTGATAATTTACTATTTATTCAGCACTGAAAAGCAGACCAATATAATTTTATAACTTTTTATTACAAGAAACGTTTTGGCTTTCTTAAGCCATCGTCAGCTCTTACAAAATTGTTTGAGTTGCAGAACAAATTATTTTAGAACAGAAACAAAATGGTACAATTAAAAAACAAAGAACGGGAATTCTAATATGGCTTTCTTAAACCATCATCAGCTCTTACAAAATTGTTTGAGTTGCAGAACAAGTTATTTTAGAACAGAAATAAAATGGTACAATTAAAGAACAAAGAATGGGAATTCTAATATTTAAATTTATTAATTATAAGTATTATAATTATTAATAATATTAATTTTAATCTTTATTTAAGGGAGGTAACTTACATCATTTGCTATGGATCATATTTTATTTTTAGAGGCAAAACATACAAACAAGTAACAGGTGTGCCTATAGGGAGTCCTATAGCTGGTACGTTGGCGGAGATCGTTTTAAGGTCTGTAGAGAACAATGTACTCCCGCAGTTCCAACCTCAAATTAAGTTTTATGTAAGATATGTGGATGATCTCCCCCTAAATATTTAAATATTTAAAATTCATTTGTATTTACAATCAATCTAGATTATACAAAATTTTAAACTAAAATAACACAAGGATAAATAAAATTACCACTAAAAACAAAATTAAAAATTATATTATAGTCTTAAAATATCACCATTGTATTAAAAGCTAGGACCTATGTATTTACATCGGACTGGAGAACATCCCCCAAAGCAAATTTCCAAGCTTTCAAGATGCTATTTGTCTGTCTATTATTTATAACAGTTCCTTCTTTAGTGCCCTCATAGATCTGCATTTCTTCCGTCGTATATAGTTCTCTGATGGCTTAAGAAAGAGAACTCAATTCGGAGGATATTAAATATAGTGGGGGCCCTTTTTGGAGCTATTTGTTTGTTCCTGTCCAAAAAGGGTCCCCACTATATTTAATATCCTCTGAAATGAGAAAGACCAGCGTAAAGAGTTTGAACATAATGGTGTATACAGGATACCCATTAGAGACTTACAATCAAACCGACAAGCTTCGTATGTGGGTGTGACCACTAGAACGCTGGCAAAGAGGGTTGAAGAGTATAAGAAGGACATTAAACAAGCAAAAGTATCCACCTCTCTATCCCAGGAAGCCTTTAGTAAGGACATAGACGTAATATGGGATGAAACTAAGGTGATAAAACAAATTCCACCACAAACGCAACCGATGATTACAGAGTCCTTAGAAATATTTAGAAGAGGGAATACTGAAAATTTAATAATTGATAGAATGGCATGGGAACCACCACAAGCCTGGAAGTATGCCTTAACCAAAGAGTAAAACTGAGGAACGAATAGCTTTTTTAAGATTAACCTGAAGGTGAATGGAGTGTTCAACCATAATAACTTTGTCATTCCAAAGTTCATATGAACATATCTGATTCTGAGCATCAGTTAAAAAAAATATCAGCGATAGATAAACTGATTTATTTTTCATTTTGTTGCACGTTAACATGGATATATCTTCTGATTCGATAAATAAGTCATGCAAATTTAAAAAAAAAAAAAAAGTCATAGGCATAATATTTGCATATGCGAAAGATGAAACAGTAAGGCACCTACCCAAATAAATAGCAATAATGATATATTTATATGTTTTAGCCAAGTTTTCTTGCATTGAGTGAAACCTTACTTTGCTTAAAAGTAGAACCATACTAAAATTTTCAGGTAAAAAAATAATTATTAGCTATAATATTCTTAAAGTTGATAGTTAAAAAATATGCCTGAATGCTTAATAATAATTAATATTGTGAATACTATATGAATGAATAGTGAAATGATCAGTGAATCCAATCCAATAAAATTTTTATATAAAATATTAATATTTAGCTTACTAATCAAAAGTAATTATTGTCCTCTTTGTACAATTTATTTTATTAGCATAACATCAGTAAGAAACTATTTTTTAACTTTCAAAGAAATAACACTGATTGAAAGATAATGATGTAATAACACTTATATCTTCAATGAGAAGACAGACTTTACCTTCATTATGAGATTGAAATGATGAATATCACTAGTATGTAACACAAGAACTAATGTCTCTATAACCAGAAGTGATAATTTTTTTGTCAGATCATGATATAAAAAGTTATTTTATAAGATATGATGATTAAATTAAAAAGAAGCAACTGTTTTAGTTTTGTTATACCCCGACAGGTATTTTCCAAGAATCAAAAAATAGGAAAATGATAAAGAGAAATTTCTAAAAATTACTTGAGAAAAATAACTGCGAAGAATTATTTTTCCTAAATTTGTTTTTCTATTAATATTATATTTTTAGATGTGTTTTTATGATTATATGTAGATTATATAATATTTTAGCAAAAAAAAAAAATAGTTCAGGACAATAAGTTAATGCAAAATAATGAAAACATGATAAATATATTAAAATATTTTTTTTCTAAAATATACAGTAAACGTAATCAGCATACAAATTTTCTTCTCTTCACTCAATTCTTACCTTACCATAACTTTATAATATTAATATTAATTAATATAATTGTCTCATTCTCTTTTTTTGTAGCTGATACTTTCTCAGCATTAATTTTTTAATTATTATAATCGGTCTTTTCCTCTCCTTTTGTTGTCATTTTCTTAGCATTAATTGATAATAAGTTATTACTAATATTTACTGTATTATATTATTAAAGATAATACCGTATAAATTATTAATAATTATCATTCGTCTCCGCCTCCTTTTTTTTCTGCAGCCAATCCTCTCTTTACCATTATTTCTGACTATAGAAGATGATGATTGCTAAATTCGGAACCTTCTCTTACTTAAAAAAAAGATGTTTGATTGCAGTCATTTCAAAATAATTTAAAAATTTAAAGTGTTTCGATAATAATTTTAGTTGCTACCCAATAAATTTAAAACATATTTCGTGTTAATTGTAATTAATTTAACAAAAACGTAGATCAATAACTCAAAGTTGATATGTTCACTTGTTTCGATTTTACTCTACAAATAAAAGTAAAAGTATGATATTTTTGAGTAAATATATTTAATTATTGCATTGCAAATTTCAGTCTATTATTGCCATGACTTAATTATTATTAAGTAAAATATGTTAACTTTAATTAAAATATTTATTTTTCTTTAATTGAGTAAATATATTTAATTATTGCATTGCAAATTTCAGTCTATTATTGCCATGACTTAACATATTTTACTTAATAATAATTAACTTTAATTAAAATATTTATTTTTCTTTAAAAAAAATGTGTTATCTGATCCTCAGTAATCAGTTTGTTGATAATTGTTTTATAACTTCCGTCGCAATTTTAAATGGGAAGTTTTCTAATGATGTACACAAATATTCGATAGTCTGAATTCTTTTTATCTAATTTTCTTCTCGAAATATCAATCAAATTTTTTTGTTGAAGAAATAAAGAAAAGAATTCACAGTTTTCCACGAGAACATTTTTAAATTAATTTAATGAACAAAAGAAAAAATTGCAATCAGCTATTGTGATGAAAGCATTAATATTAAATATAGGAATATAAAGGATATATGCATTCTGGTTAAACCACTGATTCTATGAAATAACTTGAATAGTAAATAATTTGGTTAGCTCAAGTTTAGTATTAGACCTGATGATCACCCCGAAGGAGAGTTGGAAACGTTTGTCAAATAAAGTAATTTCTGCTGTCTTGTGCTAGTTTTGAATTTACTGATTTACAGTAGTACAAAAGCAGAAAAAATACAAAGAAATAAAAAAAAAGACATTAGTCTTTTTTGCGTTTAGAAAAATCCTCTCATAATCATTATGTGATTTTCTGTAAAAAAATTGAAAAAAAAAAATCTGTTAAAAATTAATATAAATATAATGAAAAATTAGAAAAATAATTTGTAAAAAGATCTTTAATCATACTATCTTAAAAAATTGAAAAAAAAAAATCTGTTAAAAATTAATATAAATATAATGAAAAATTAGAAGAATAATTTGTAAAAAGATCTTTAATCATACTATCTATCTATATATTATATTTAATCAAATACCTTAGCCGCTATAAGACAATAAAAGATGTATTCTATTACTGCCAGAGAGGACCTTCGAACCGATGGTGGCGGCTTAAAGAGGTTTGACTGTATTATATTTAATCAAATATTTAGCCGCTATAAGATAATAAAAGATGTATTCTACTACAATAAGCTCAATAGTTCGCAGTCCACGAAAAAAATTTAAAAATAAAATTTAAACAAGTCACAAATTGAGAAAAATGAAGTTCTACAAATGATGATTTTCTAACTTTGCGGTCATAACTAGATAAATCCAGTTATTGTATTTTTATCAAAAAAGATCAAGCCGATTGTTAAAATATGTCCCTAAAATTACGTAAAATGTTAAATTCAGTGAAAGTAATGGTCAATTACCATGAAAACAATCAGTTTATTGTATTTAGATGCAGTAATGAATTAATATTTACAATCAGATTTGACAGTCTTAAAAATTACGAATATAATTTTTATCTCCTAAAAAAGATTAAAAAACATAGATTTATTGTAAATTTTTTCTAATTTTTTATCCTTTGAAAGAAATATTTATGAGTAACCATGTTAATTATGAAAAACATTCTTGAAATAATTAATAACAACACTTTAGTGATGTAACTTATTTTTTGATAACAGATGACGCCACTTCACAATCTGTTGGTCATTAAGTGACGGTCGGATCGGTTACGCAAACGATTCTGGCTTTACATCCAAAGAACCTTGATTCTATTTCAGATTCTTGAAAAAACTTATTCGGAATCCAAATTCAGACTAGATCCTAATTTACTACAATGTCGCCTTGCCACTTAATTGATTCTATTTCAGATTCTTGAAAAAACTTATTCGGAATCCAAATTCAGACTAGATCCTAGTTTACTACAATGTCGCCTTGCCACTTAATCAACACATTAGAAGGTGGCGAAGAGACGAGGCCAAATGCCCTTCGGCAGGCTTCTCGTTCTTGTGAAAGAATCAGCCGGATTGTATAAATCGAGTTATGATAATCGAGCTCAGACCTCCCGATTGAATTTCTCAACTCTGGTCCTCTAGCCAAAACGTTATCACTCGGCTAATCCTACCGACTTAAGATTATATCAAGTGGATTTATCATTAATTTTTCACCAATCAATTATTTTCATACAAATCAAATTACTGTATATCTATTCACATGTATTTCTTATGAATAACGCTATATGATAATTAAGGAAAGCAATTATTAAATTTTCAAATTCAGTAAAATTCAAATCAAACATTGATAGCTGTAATATGGTACTTTTATTAGTTTTTATTGTTCGTTATTATCAAAATTTAAGTGTCCATGTCCATTATTGAGGGGTGTCTGTTAGGTGAGGTTTCACTGTATTATGAATGGTATTTTACATTTTAAAAATAGTCAATCATCACTCAAAGATGATGAAAAACCAGGATGTCCCCATACCAACACTGCTGAAAATGTTGCTGAAATTCAGAGAATTATTCGGCAATGCATAATTTCGGCAATGATATATGATTTGCTGAAGATGGCTTAATAAAGCTGAAAGATCTTCAAGTTTAGTAAAAAATATACTATATTTTCCACTTTTGAAACTGTGCTGAATTATTTACATTGAATTATTTGGCAAAATCAAAGATTAGCAATCAGAGAAGTTTGTGACATGGTTGGAATATCGTTTGGAACAGTTCAATTTTAATTGATAATTTGAACATGCATTCCATTATGGCCAAATTTTTTCTCCAGTTGCTGATGCTTAACCAGAAGGAGCAATGGGTCAGCATCTACCAAGATCTTCAATAGTGCACTGATGGACCTAATTTTCATTTCAAGGATAATCACAGCTGATGAGATTTGGGTTACAACCCAGAAACAAAGCACAGTCATTGCAATAGAAAAGTCCATCATGTCAAAAGTCATCCAAAGAAGACAAGATAAATCAGAAGTGCAACAAAGTCAATGTTGATTGTTTTTTTTGATGTGAAAGGCATTGTGCACTATTAATTTAATCCCTCTGGACAGATGCTGATTTCTATTGCAATGTCTTAAGATATTTGAGAGAAGATGTTTGTCGAAAATGACAGAATTGTGGTGAAAGCAAAACTAGCTTCTCCACCATGACAACATACTAGTGCACTCATTAAATTTGTGAATTTTTAACATTCAGCATCACGATTCTCATTCCATATCCTCCTATTCACTGGATTTAAATCCGTATGACTTTCAAAACTAGCTTCTCCACCATGACAACATACTAGTGCACTCATTAAATTTGTGAATTTTTGACATTCAGCATCATGATTCTCATTCCATATCCTCCTATTCACTGGATTTAAATTCGTATGACTCTTTTTTTATTTCCAATAATGAAGCTGAAGTTCAAGAGGTGATGTTTTGAGACTAGAAGTGATTGAAGCTGAATTGCATGCAGTGCTTGAACAGTTTGAGAGAGAAGACTGACTTTGTGGGGGCTTTTGCAGCATGGCAAAAATGCCAAATTCACTGTATTGATGTAGGAGTACATTACACTTTTCTGAAGGTGATGAAGTCCAAAATGTAAGTTTTTAATAATAGAGATGTATTTAAAGCCAGTTTGGTTATATATTGAACACACCTTGTGTAATTGATATTGATAAAAAATGTTATACTGTTTAAATAAATTTATGAAAATATTTTGATACTTCATAAAGATCACAATGATTTAGTCACAAACATAAATCAATACTAAAATAAATTGAAAGAAAATTTAATATGACAATTTGCTAAAAGAACTGAGTTTCCAAATGGTAAATATTAAAGGTGTATTTCAATATTTATTTAAGAATTAAAGATTCACATTCCCTTTAATACATAATAAAAACACAGGCAATTCTGTGATAAAAATAATTTCATAAACTTGCAAATGAAACTTTTATAATTTTTGTACAAAATTTAATATAATTATGGCTGCAGTTTTATATAAAAATATATAAAATGCATTGCTACATAAAGAATAAAATACCATTAATAATAAAAAAAAAAACCAGAAACTAATAAATTTTATTGATTTTTAGAAAGAATATTTAATAAATTTATATTAACAAAGTACTATATAAATAAAATAAATTTTCTTCCTAGTCATAAAGCAGTGAAAATTATTTTACTGCTTATGGCTATATTTTAAATCTATAGAATATACTATTAAATTGAATGCTTCAATGTAATTTTTTCAAAATAAAATTTTCAATAAAAATTGTATTAATTGTTCATTAGGAAATGACTAAATTTTCTACTGTTTCTAGTTTTCTCAGAAGCATTACTTTTAAAGTGAATGAAAAAATATAAAATTAGTCAAAATGCATATAGAAATTACCAGAAATTAAATCTAAGACACCAGATGAGCCCAAAACAATCATCTTATATTTGTTTACTGATCATTAATTAGTAGCAATCATAGAAATATGGAATATCAAAATTGCAATATTTCAGCTAAAATATCATACAACCACAAAGCAATAATATAGACCAAACTGTACTGTGATTTTTGAATAAATAATTTACATATTTTTACTTTATTTTATCTATAAGAAAAAATGTAAAAATATTTCATGTTATATAAAAAATAAATAAATTTAATAAACAATGGAGATTTTATGAGCATGTCATCTGTAAGGTATTAATTGGTTTCAAGAAATGTCCTCACTATGCAAAACCGCAATGTTCGAGGTCTATAATGGAGTTCAATTTAATATCTGTAAGGTATTAATTGGTTTCAAGAAATGTCCTCACTATGCAAAACCGCAATGTTCAAGGTCTATAATGGAGTTCAATTTAATTTGTTTATTACAAAGATTTAGAATAAGAAAAATATTTAAAAATGAAAAAATATTTCATTTTTATTAACTAAATAACAAAGAAAATCATTTTAAATGATATAAAAGTTGTAGAAAACATTAGGACTCATTCATTGAATTCTCATGTGCTATTTCAACAAACAAAGTACCATTCTCGTGACATTTTATAACTAAGTTTCTTCTCTAATGTTAACCATTTGCATTTTTTGTTACTCCAACAATGTCTTTATTTCTTTTCACTCATATTTAAATAATAAAAGAATATTAAATACTAATATTAATGTAAATAATAAAATCCAAAGGGAAAGAACATGTCTATGTGAAAACCAATCAAAAAAACTACTGCATAAACCATGTGCAAAAACATAGTTATCAAATGTCATCTGCAACACTTGGAAGGTCACCAATCAGTGTTGCCAATGTTGATATGTGTAATAATCATAATAATCAAGAATGTTTTGGTAATAATCAACCTCCTTGATGATGATAAAAACCACGTTAGACCAAAACCACATTATGCAAGATATTCCTGTATATTAATATATATGAAAAATTTAAAACTATTACAAAATGTTTTATAAATCTACAGTGTTTTGGTAATAATCAACCTCCTTGATGATGATAAAAACCACGTTAGACCAAAACCACACTATGCAAGATATTCCTGTATATTAATATATATGAAAAATTTAAATCTATTACAAAATGTTTTATAAATCTATAAAAAAACTGCTTTAAACAAGAAAATATCCTTTTTGGATTAGCAAAGATTCTATTTAGTTGAAGAAAGAAGTTAACAGAATAAAAAAAAAATGGAGAAAAATATAGATATTTTCAGAGATTTATTATGTCTATAACAATTTATAGAAAAAACATATAATGGATATTTTAAATGACAAAGCAAATTATATCAACGAAATGCTTAGGAAAAATAATAGTAAAAATATTTGAAACAAGTTAAATTCTTTATTATTTAAGTGCATTTCTCAACTAACCCATCAATTAGAAGAAATTTTATTGCAGTCAATAGCATTGCTATTTGAGTTAAAATTTAAGGGAGACACTATCATTCCAATAAGTTTAAAATGGCCTATCAACTTCAAAATTAAGTTATATTTCTCTTACTTAAGTACTAAAATCAAGAAATAGATATTCAAAAGATCTGATAAAATACTTTACATATTTTACAATAATACTTTAATCATTGTGAAGCATATTTATTTGAAAAACATTTTAATATGGTTACATTTCTGATGGAGTGATTTTTAGTCTTGGTAATCAAAAACAATCACAAGAAATAATTCTTACAGACCTATTTTGATTATTAACTGCCTTTTGTTTAGTGTTGGTAATCAAAAACAATCACAAGAAATAATTCTTACAGACCTATTTTGATCATTAACTGCCTTCTAAGAATACTGGAGAGAACTAATAAATTATCTGCAATTTATTATTAATCTATTGTATATCAAAAGATGAGTACATAAATCAGTGAACTATTGATGAATTTGACATTTTTTTCCCCCAAACATTTTTTTGCAAAAACAGTTATGATAAAAAATTAATCCTGATTTAACTAATCACCCTTTTGTGAATCTGTTTATGTTTAATTAAAATATTAAATTCTGGTGGTGGTTCCTAAATTTTTTGTCGTCAAAATTTTTTAATTTAACCTTTTATGAAAACTGTTTTGAATGGATCCTGTTCATAGAATTGGGAAATATTTTAATTCCTTCTTATTGATATTCTAATTTATTATATTCATATTATGCTGATTTTATGATGAGATGAATTTTATTTTTGAAATTTTTAAGTAAAAATTGAATTTTTCATAAGATAAACTATAAAATACTTAAAATTGAAAAAATATTAGTTAATTTTTTTAAAATAAGCAATATTTGTTAATCATACATTTCCACTTCTATTTAGGCTAAAAGAGAAAAGAAAAAGAAAATCCAAATGTAAACAGTTATCTGCCATTTAAATGGATATGGCACTTTTATTACTTTATTGCAGCCATTGGCTTCCTGGAAAATTGTGGCCAAGCCTATTTTATTCTGCAACATTTGGTATTGGATGGGTTGGAACAATAAACCATCTGTGGTCCAATTAGAGTAATTTAAAAAATATTATAGCTATTTATGTATGTAATGACACCATTTGCATATATGATAAGATTTTTTGATGTAAATTAAAAAATTTATAGCTTAAAATTATACACTTGAAATAAAAACAAGACAATAAATATAAAATATTAATTAAAAAAATTTCATAGAATTTATGCAATTTTTTAATTATTATTTGACATAACTTCAACAAACAAAAGCTACATATACATAATGCTTGGATTTTTTATAAATTTATGAAAATATGATCAGAATTTCATCATTCATATATTAATCAGTATAATAAACTGATTGTACCAAATAAAATATGGCATTTAGCATTGTCATTGCACTACAGTACAATTTGCAGATAATTATACAAAGTTATATTATTGTAATAAATTTAAGAAAATGTCAACAAATCCAACTAACATAAAATAATGACATTTGCAGTGTTGATGGATGGATAAACAGGATTTAAGGTTTCTGAACCTATATGCTAAAGGAGAAATCATGAATGATTTTGTCAACTATAACAATGTAGAAATCAATGCATTAACAGGAATTTTATCATATTGGTTTAATAAAATCAGTTAAATTTATATGGGCATTTAGAATTAGATCAAAAATAGTGAAAATAGGTGAAAATAGCCAATGAAAGAAAGGATGAAGTCAATAATAACAATGTATTAAATAATTATTGAATAATAATAATATTTTAATTATAATTAAAATATCACATATTCTTGCTTTAAACATCAATATAAAGTTAAAACAGCACTTTAAGCAAGTTATTCTTAGATTTATTAATCAAGAAAAACGTTTTCGGACCTGATTAGGGTCCATCTTCAGTTCTACAGTACTCAAGAAGGCATTCTATAATTCTTATATCGTTATCGAACAATTTTCAAAATTGTTCGATAACGATATAAGAATTATAGTGCTGTTTTAACTTTATATTTTAATTATATTTGAGTTCACATTTATTTTATTTTTTTGGAATCTAACCTCTTGGTATTTTTTGTAAGGGGTTGTTCTAGGGGTTACTTTACATTAATGTAATAATGACAGTAATAAAGTTCAAAGCCTTACTAATATATAAATATAATTTATAAAATGGAAAAATTTCCATGAAAAAACATTTGAAAAACCATACAAATGTAATTCAGATAATAATTGGATATTTTAGAGGCTCAACATAATGCGATCCCTAACTTTTATTTACTTTTTTAAAAAGTCTTGCATTACACAAGTATTTAATTTAAAATATCAAAATATTCAAATAAAATATTGATATATCATATTGCCTATATAAATGACTGTAGCTATTATTATCCTATATAACTATTTGTTTAAATTTTAACTAAATTTTCTTTATTATGAAAATTTGTAAACAGGTAATGCTAAATAAAAATTATTTTAATAAAATTGTTACAAATGAAAGGATATAGAATATCCAAATAAAGATAAATTTTAATATTATTCTTGATCTTTAATATCACAATCAAATTTAATTTGAAAATCAAATTAATTCATTTTTTTACTGAAAATATGTATTTAATATTGTCTTTTATTTTAACATTTTTGTTTACAGCAACTTACATTAATGAGATCATTAATAAAATTATAAAAGAATCATTGTAGTTCATTATTTAATAAATGTTTGTTCCAAATGATTGTTTCCTTTTTTTGTTTTGTTAAACGAAACTTACTTTCTGGATTACCCTCGTATGTTTAATGAATTTGTTGCACGTTTATACGAACACATTTCTGAATTTTCAAACTTTTCTAATTTGCCAGTATGAATATGAATTTTCCAAGTCGATAAGTTATCATTACTGACGTGGATTAGATACTTGTTAAATTGGAAAAATTCAATAAATTATAAAATACAAGTTTTATGTTATCTTAGAATAAACAACAAAGATCCGGATAGATATATGGAAAAAATGTTATACTTTTATCCTGGAAGATCTAGTCAATTCCTGATCCCATAACTCAGTTTTTTTAAAAAAGGTGGCCGGTCTCAAACTATTAAACGATATGTTTTAGACCTATGTGACGATAGGCACTGGAAGAATCTCGTAGTATCCAAGAAGATAAAAAGCAGTAGAAAATCCAAAAAGAAGAAAGAAGATGAAATTAAATGATGGAATCATTTCAAATCTTAGCAAAAGCCGCATCCTACCTGAAATAAAGTGCGCAAGCTAAGTGATGGATAAGAATCGACGAGTCAATCTATCGCAGGCATTCTCCTTTGAAAAATCTGAAGCAGTGGAACTCAGAATCTGTTCCAAATCTTTTAAATGAAAGGCAGATATCCTATTTCGTGGCCAATCAACAACGCACAACTTTTCTACTTCTGTGATTTTTTTATGGTTTTATTTTTATTTTTTATACTTATAAAATATAAAATATTTGAAAATAATTAAAATTATACACTATATCATAAAAGTAGGTATTAGAAAAATTTTAAAACAAAAAATATATCTATAAAATAATTTCATATAAAATAATTTTAAAATATTAGATGGCGCTATAAGTATTCTAATAAGTCGTCTGCTTTCAAACGCAGACGAAATCTAGAGTTTGTTAATTAGAAATTATTATTAAAAGGAAAAAATAAATGGAAAGGAAACTAACTCGTCGTGAGTATTTCAAATAATTAATTAATTAACTCAGAACTATCATATAATTATATTAAAATTAATTATTTATTAATTTAATTAGTTTTGGAATATAACCTTTGATCAAAATTTTATTGTTATATACAGTATTTCATTATGATAATTGGATTTCTACATAAAAATAATTTATTCAATATCTTTCAAAAAATTGCTATCTATTTACAGCAAAATTCCCGATTAGCCGGAGTATTAAAGAAATTAATTTTCCTGGATAGCCGATTTTCTAGATAATCCGCAAAATACTCAAAAAATCGAAATTACGAACAATATGCATTTAATTTTAAAAATAAATAATTTATATACATACGTATATACAAATGTTCTATTATTTATTAAAAAGGAAAAAAAAATATTTATTTGCAACACTGAACTTCTTTCGAATTGCTGAACTTAATTATTCAATGTTGTTTTGTATCTTTACAAAAAATATCTTATTAGCTCCAATATAAAAAATATCATTAATAAAATTAAATATTTAAATAAAAAATAAAAATTAATTTATTTGAGGACATTCTTTACCGGAAGTCTTCTATCTTCTTTATAGTTTTAGTATGATAAACGCTGTTTACATTTACGATGCATTTCCTATTGAATCATTTCAATTTTTACATAACTTACGTTATTTTAAAATGCAATTTTAAGTTGTAAATTTATTTATAAAATAAATTTTATTTTCGTTTTAAAAAATTACTGACGAAAAAATATATTTTTTATTGTAATACTGTATACGAAACACAGCACTAATGCAGATATTGTATTCAAACAGAAATTTTTAATAACTTAAAAAATATCTGCGTTAGTACTTGTTTCGTATATCGAATAAAATTTTTAGCAGAAAATTTGCATTTACAATATTTGATAAAAGAAATATCATATTTTCTTGGGCACAATCATAAAAAGTACAGTATATACAAATGGAAATAAAATTATTGCAATATTTATATTTTTAAATTTGAGTCTAATTTTAATCGTCAATTCTTTAAGATATAATAAAGAAATGAATATGGGAGTTTATAAATCAGCGATTCTCAATCTATGGTACGCATACCACTGATAGTACGCGATTGGACTTACAGGTAGTACGTGAAAAATAAACAGGGGGTGATCGGTTAACGAACACTTTCGCGAAAGATTATGTTCTTAAAAGCTTATGTTCGGATAAAGAACACATGTTCGATTAACAAACACGTCACTGAATAAACTGTGGGACCCGCGGACTGACGGAATGACAAGTCGGCCGGATCACAGAGTAAAAATCATTCTGGACGCTCCGGGTCCCAGTCCTCCAATTTTTCAGGATGGGAAGGTCTGGGCCCCCTTTTTCCTTCAGCGAGCAACTGTCGATAGCAAGACATCGCATCCATGACACTTCGTTTCGCTTTTGAACATCTATCAAAATTTGGATCATTTTTTATAAACTGATCCATAATTTCCGTAATAGTAGCTAAACTTTAACTATAAAATAACGTTGATGAACGATCATAAATGTGAACTGTGACCGCAGTAGACTTTCGTATGTACTGCACTGAACTGATATCAAATGCATGGCGAAATGGCATAGCAGTATCAAAGCAACAAAATTAATGTGATTTCGCATTTATGTAAGTATAACGGTTTTAAAAATGAAACAATAAAAAATATAGAATTCGAAAAAACGCGTTACTGTATATTGAAACAGCGTTAAGCGTGGTCTTACTGTACCATTAAGGAGAAACTAAACATAAAAGATCGAGTGAAAAGTGGTGTCTCAAAAGCACAAATAAAACGGGAATTGGATATTTCGGAATGAACAATACGAGGATGAATTGCAGAAAAAGGAAGATTACGAATCTTCTTGGATAAATTGGACAGCTTTTTCTTATTCTCTAATTTAGAATTACTAAATTAGAAATAAGAGAAGCCGTCGGTTATAGCGGGGTTGTCTTAAAACGCGGGTCTGATCACCACCCCGCAAACCCGCGTTATAACCGAGACCACTGTATCTTAGTTTTCTAATTACATATAGAAATAATTATTCAAAGTAAATTTAAATATTACGTACAATGGGAAAGAATCTAGTTTAATTTATAAAATGTATAAAAGTATTTATATAATAAATTAAAAATAAAAAAGATATATTTTTGTGTCCTCATATGGTTTCAAAATTTTATGTATACAGTGGGTGATCGGTTAACAAACAGTTCGGATAATGAACACTTTCGCGAAACATTTTTATGTACATATAAGAAACACGTTTGGTTAACGAACACATCAAAGAATAAACTGTGGGACCCATGGACTGACGGAATGACAAGACGGCTGAATGGCTGCATGGTAAAGCTGTGGCTTACCATTCTGGATGCTCCAGGTCCTAGTCCTCCAATTTTTCAAGACAGGAGAGTCCGGACAAAACCTGTTGAACCTCATCCTTCAACCATCCAGTTGACTCCATCATGGGTGTTAGCCAGCCTTTGATGAACTCTATAAGTGATCGGTTAACGAACAGTTCGGATAACGAATACTTTCGCGAAAGATTTTTATGTTCGGATAACAAACACGTCACAGAATAAACTGTGGGACCCGCGGATGACGGAATGATAAGTCGGCCGGATGGCGGCGTGGTAAAGCTTTGGCTTATATTCTGAACGCTCCGGGTCCCAGTCCTTAAATTTTTCAGCAAGGGAGGGTCCGGGCCCAGCCTGTTGAACCTCATCCTTCAACCATCCAGTTGACTCCATCATGGTGTTAGCCAGTCTTTGATGAACTCTATAAGTGATCGCCGCCAGATAAAAATATCTCACGAGGATATGGCGGCTTAATTAACCTAACTGAATGACAGGCTTAGGCCTTGCGTGATTGTGGATTTATGGGTAAGAGTGAATGACAGGCTTAGGCCTTGCGCGCTCGTGGACTTATGGGTAAGGACGAGAATGACAGGTTTAGACCTTGCGCGTTGGTGGACTTATGGGTAAGGATGGAAGAATAGGCCTTGCACATTTGTGGACTTATGGGTAAGGATGGAAGAACAGTAAGGAATGATATGCTTAGGCCTTGTATGTTGGTGGACCTATGAGTAAGTCAAACGTCGGTGGACTTATGGGTAAGGATGGGAGAACAGTAATTTTTCCCATAAAATGAACTCGGAGACAACGTAAAACAAATCAAAGATTTATTAAAGGTTAGAAATGAACTCGGAGACAACTTAAAACAAATCAAAGATTTATTAAAGAAAGTGAGACAACTTAAAACAAATCAAAGATTTATTAAAGAAAGTAATGAACTCAGAGACAACTTAAAACAAATCAAAGATTTATTAAAGAAGATAAGCAAGAGATTTTACATTATTTTGGCATTAGAATGGCACCCATACGAGATTGAGGTCAATATGCTTAGGGATCTCTACCACGACAATGCTTCTGAAAAATTCTGAAAAAGAGAGAAAGGCAATCGACATTGGACAGATTTTTTAACGGAAAATAAATATAATAAATGAAAATGCAAGACTATGTATGTACGAAAATAAACATATAAATGAAAATGCAAGATTATGAATGTATATATTATCGAAAATAAACATAATAGATTAAAATGCGAAACTATGTAAGTATATATTATGATTATTACATATAAATAAATGTAGTAAGAAATTATATAATTTTTTATTTTTTTTGGGGTCTCTAGAACAAATTAATCAAATTCCCATAAAAACCTATGGTAAATTGATGATCGGTTAATTTAATCAAATTCCCATAAAAACCTATGGTAAATCAATGATCGGTTAACGAACAATTTGGATAACGAACATTTTCTTGGAAAAAACCTATGGTAAATCAATGATTGGTTAACGAACAATTCGGATAACAAACATTGTCTTAGAACAGATTATGTTTGTTAACCGATCACCCATTGAACATTGGATTGACACAGCAGGTGTTACAGAATTTCAGTTTGGTTTCATATGATTTATACTGATTTATGTTGACTTTCAACATTTGAGAAGTAATGACAGCATTGATATTCCAGGATGAACATAATCCTAACAATACCTCTTTGCTAACATACAAGATTTAGTCTTTGAAACAGAAGTTTCTATTTGCAAGCAGGATTGTTGCTGAATCTATTGGGAACTATATAAACTGTCTTTTTTTTCTTTAGATAAAAATATGCATGATATGCTATATCATCATTTTGTTGTGGGCAACATTTAACAGAAATGACAAATTAATTTATAATATAGTGAGTGATTGGTTAATGAACAGTTCGGATTATGAACAAATTAAACAATGAACACTTTTACAAAAGATTTTTGTTTGGACAATTAACACAATTAACACAAATTCGGAAAATGAATACCTCACAGAACAAACTGTGGGACTCGTGAACTGACAGAATGACAACTTAGGCGTTATGTGTTCATGGACTTTAAGGTAAGGATGGAGAACAGTAGCTTTTCCTGATTAAAATGAATTCAGAGACAAACTTAAATCAAAGATTTAAGTTTGTCTCTGAATTCATTTTAATCAGGGACAAGACAAACAGAGACATTCAGAGACAAACTTAAATCAAAGATTTAAGTTTCAAATTTAATCAAAATTGTAAAAAAAACTCTCTCTTACCTCCTTTAATAAGATGGTAAGAGAAAGTTTTTTTACAATTTTTTGGTCTTAGAATGACACCCAATCCAGGTTGAAGTCAAGTCAATAGGCTTGGGGATCTCTATAACTATATTGTTATTAATCACTTCTGAAAAATCCTGAAGAAGAGAGAAAAAGCAATCGACATTAGGCAGATTCTTTAATGTCCCAAAAATGGAAAAAAAGCATGATAGATGAAAATGCAAGACTCTGTATATATCATTATTATTGTTATTACATATAAATAAAATGTAGTAAGAAATTATATAATTTTTTATTTATATTTTTAGGTTTCCAGAACGAATTAATCAAATTCCCATAAAAATCTAGGGTAAATCAATGATTGGTTAATGAACAATTTGGGTAGTAAACATTGTCTTTGAATGATTATGTTCATTAACCGATCACCCACTGTAATTTGTTAAAAATGCTAATATAAAATTAAATATCTGTTTAAACAGAAATTAATAACAGAAACAGAAATTATGATCAAAACAATTATTTGTAACACACATACCCATGATATCCTGTTTTTCCATCAACTTGTACAATAATGATTCTTCCCTTTTCATCATGTCCTATAATAGTTCTAGCAGACAAAACATCAAAGAAATAATCCATAGAACCTACATAGTAATATTTAAATTACTATTTTATTAAAAATCAACTGTTAAGATAGACATTTTAAATATAATCAATCCTAAACATTAGAATTTATTCTTATAACAGGATTGCCACTCAAACAGAATACTAAAATTCTCTGACTTTTCCAGGTTTTCCAGGTTATTTTACAAAAAATTCCAGTGTTTTTTCACATTAACATAATAGATTTGTTATATTTTGTGAATTAACATAATATTAATTCACAAAATAGTTAAAACTAAAGAATAAGTGAGGACAAGTTCAACATTAGTCATTTAACAGGATTGCCACTCAAACAGAATACTAAAATTCTCTGACTTTTCCAGGTTTTTTTTACAAAAAATTCCAGTGTTTTTTCACATTAACATAATAGATAAATATTAATTCACAAAATAGTTAAAACTAAAGAATAAGTGAGGACAAGTTCAACATTAGTCATTTAAAACAGGCCTGCTCAATCTACAGCCTGTTGCAGTCTTCTATGAGCATATGAGATGATTTATATATTGACAAGTGTCTTTCTTATAATGAAAAAAAAACTTTTTCTCTACAGTTTAGTGTTGATTTTTAAGAAACTTTTATGTAATTTGACACCTCCTTATGAAAATTATGTAAATAAAAAAAAACAAAAACAACACATTAAATAAAACAAATATTGTTTTATCTAGTGTCGGGCTACAAAAAACTGAAAAGTCTATAATATTGAATCTCAAAGTACGATTATTTCGTCGTACTTCGTGATTGTAATATTTTTTCGCATTAAATCTCGTTATTTCTCAACATATTACAAATATTATAATAAAACAGTCCTTTACAGCCCTTTAGCAAGTATAATAATTTTATTCTGGCATAACGTTTTCGAACTTTAAGCGGTTCCTCTTCAGTGCCTCTTACTTACAAAATAGAACACTAACTTAAGGTTAACTTAGCTTAAGTTTCGAAAACGTTATGCAAGAATAAAATTATTATACTTGCTAAAGGGCTGTAAAGGACTGTTTTATTATAATATTAAGCAAGAAGTTTTTGATTATTAAATATTACAAATATTTACTTAAGAATTATTTTTTATTTATAAAAAATTATAAAAAAGTTATTTACACACTATTATATTTAAAAATGGAAAAATTTGCTAAAATTGTTTAAAATTCCTGTTCATTTAAGTAAAATTGATCGTGAAAATGTACTTTTAAAATATCCTAACAGTAGGATTCTATTTTGACTGCTTTTTTTTTGCGGCGCCGTGCGTATATATTAAAGTCGATGTTAATATGTACGTAAATGCATATTAACATCGACTTTATCTAGCACAAAAATGTGACAGGCATTAAGGCACGCTATAACGCAACTTCTTATTCATAGATGAATCGCATTAACTGTAAAGTCAGATGCAAAAACGCGAAGCAATCAAAATAGAATTCTTATTATTTTTAACCAAAACTAGATCAAACGGTGTTACAATGAATGCTTACGCAAAAACGCGAAGCAATCAAAATAGAATTCTTATTATTTTTAACCAAAACTAGATCAAATGATGTTACAATGAATGCTTACACTTTTACTCTCTCGTGATAATTTGTTTATGACTTCTAGCTGCAAATTAATAATATGACATCTATTAGTATTTAAACACAGGGAACGTTTACTGTCAATCAAGATTGTTTCCCACCAGTTTTGTTATAAGTTAAATCATTATTTAAAAAAAATTGTTATGTTTTATAGAAAACAAAATTATTTTAACTGAACTGAATAAAAAATAAGATTTATCAGTATTCATAAAACACTTTTTGGCACAAACATATGGGTAAAAATTTACATCATCTCTAAACGATCAGTCCCGTTGCTGCCTATCACAAACCTGATCAACCCTCACACATTAACCAACTCAAAGGAAAGGATCTGAATTAGGTGAATCCACAGCTAAACCTAACATGAACCTAAATAATATTTTAATTGAATTATGAAAAGATAAAAAATGAGTAAATGAAAAAATTGAGAAAAGATTTTCAGTTAAATTATTATTTACAATCACGTATTGGATATAGGCTCTTATTTCAGGTTCATGTTAGGATTATCAATGGGATGCACCTAACTCAGAGATAAACTAGATTCTTGCCAACGCGAAGTCTATGGCTTCTCGTTATTAGCTTATTAACACTTGCTAATCTTAAGGTACAGCAAATGAAGAACAGTGAATGAATTCATTCACTTAATGTAAATGTTGAAAAGAATGCCACCCAACACATTCATTCATCTTCACAAAAGTTCCCTCACTAAGCAGTATATCAAAGGAAGTTCGAAAGTGTTTGATCAAATGACTGTTGATAATACATATGTATATGTATTGATACATAAATGACAAATCATATGTATTTATTAATATGATTTGTCATTTTTAATAGATACTGCGTGACCATGGAAATTAAATCTTCATCTCATAACATACTTATACCCCGGACACATTAGCAGAGATAACGGACGTTATTGTCTTAACGGTTAGGATTTGTAGTGTGTCCATTTCCGTACAGATAACGGACGTTTCGCAGCCGCAGAACACAGTAAATAAAATAAAATTAAAATAATTTAAAATAAAAATTATTGTAATAATAAGTGACCACTATTAGTTTGAAAGTGCCTGAAAATGGCTGTTTAGCCGAAAATGTTAGCACAGAATAGTTAAATAAAGTATTTAGTTCATACTGCAATTTAGTGCTGATTTCATTTATTAAGATTTATAATACGATTAAGCAGTTTCAAATATTTAAGTATCTACAATGGAGCAGAGCCAGCTCGAAAAAGAGAAATTTAAGAAAGAATATATTAAATCATCGATAGAAAAACGAGGGCAGAAGAAACTTTGAAATTCTTGAAAGAATGTAAGTTAAATGAAGTATTTTCGGTTACGATTGAGAGAGTAAAATTATAAGACAAACAGCTCTACTAGCAAGTATAAAGTTATTTATACTTGCTAGTAGAGTAAAGTTATTTATACTTGTTAGTATAAATAACTTTATACTTGCTAGTAGAGCTGTTTGTCTTATAATTGGTTTAAAGCAAGTAGTTTCCTGTAATAAGAGAATAAAATTACCTATCAAATCAAAAAAAGTTTTGTTGAAAACCAAACAAATTTGCTTAAAAGTAGAAATAGCTGACACTAAAATGAAATATTACAAACTTTCTAATATTCTAAAAGTTTATTCTGAAAAACTATTAAATGCAAACAAGGAATTAATGGAGTTCTTAAATTGCCTATATGGTAGAATGGCAAATCTTCAACAAACTTTAAGAAAGAGATACATAAAGAAATTGAGATGGCTTTTTAAGAAGCAACTAAGACAACATAAGAAAAGGACTTTTGACCTCAACAAAGTCGTAACTATAATAGGTGACATTCAAATTCTGACCTTTGTAGAGAATATCATAAGGAAAGGCCCTTTTTACGCATTATGGGATGATAAGAGTGTAATAGAAGATATACCAATCTTGGAGAACCTCCTGAATAATGTGGAACAATCAGAAAGAGATTGACTTAGATGGTCCTTTATAAGTCAAAAAGATAGGCTTAGGAACGCCTATAAAAATAGAGAAGCTAAATATGAAAGAAACCTTGTAAAAAGAACCCTGCAATGGATGAGAGAAAATAATTACATGATCACAAGGGAGGATAAAACAAAGAAAATGGTGCTGATGACGAGAGAAAAATATGAATCTTTTCTACTAGAGTATATTAAAGATACTAAACCAGAATAACTCTCAACTGATCCTACGAATAGGATAACAAAAAGAGTACATAAGATAGTGAAAGATAAAATGTTCCTGAAAATCTGGAAGATACAGAACTGTAAAGCACCAACAGCACCAAGGCTATTTGCCTATGTTAAATCGCATAAACACCATTAGAGGCTAGGCCTATAGTAGAAAAGAGAAATGCACCTACATATCAATTAGAGAAAACGATTGCTAAATGGTGCAATGGTATAGGTGAAACTCAGACAACAACAACAGTAGTAATGTCGATATTAAGAAAAATTAAGAATATTGACATAGATCCAAATGACATATACACCACACATGATTTTAAAGCGCTATTCCCGTCCTTAAAAATAGAGCCAGTATGCCTGTTTTTCTACCAATTCCTCATAGAGAACATTCTGCAAGCAAATAGAATCTCGAACCTATTACGTGACTTAGCATACCTAATATGCCATGAATCTTACTTTACATTCAAAGGCAAGCTGTATAAAAAGCCCTAGGAGTACCCATTGGTAGTCCAATGGCCGGGGTATTAGCAGAAATTACCCTTAGAGCTGTGGAAAAGGAAAGATTACCAAACTTTCAAGCTGAAATGAAGCTATACACCAGATATATAGACGATATCTTAATCGTATGGGGAAGATCGAATAATATTGATGAGTTTGCTAAAGCCCTTACAGTGGAGCAATATGGACTATACTTAATTAAGGACCAGCATAGTATGGCACGAATACATTTTCTAGACCTAGAGATTAATTTAAACCAGGGAGATATAATAACTACGGTATACCAAAACCTACGTATATACCAATCATTATTCCAAAATGGTCGAATGACCCAAGGGTATATAAAAAATCAGCACTTAGAAGTTTTTACAGAAGAGCTATATTGTACTGTAATAAGGATAATGCTATTAATCACTTCCGAAAAATTCTGAAAAAGAAAGAAAAGGCAATCGACATTGGACAGATTTTTTAACGGAAAATAAATATGAAAATGCAAGACTATGTATGTTACGTACATATTATTGTTATTACATATAAATAAACGTAGTAAGAAATATAATTTTTTATTTTTTGGGGTCTCTGGAACGAATTAATCAAATTCCCATAAAAACCTATGGTAAATCGATGATCGGCTAACGAACAATTCGGATAACGAACATTGGCTTAGAACGGATTATGTTCGTTAACCGATCACCCACTTGTATTAAAATACATCATCATATTATCGTTCAGTTTTTTGGAAAGATAAACATTTTATCAAATTAAAAAATCTTAGAATGTGATATAATTTAATCCTACGAGCGTATAATCCTTTTAAAATAATATAGCAAAGGGAAACAATTTATTTACATATTTATATTTATAAATATTTTTGATTGTTCCATTCCAAAATGGAATAAAATGCTATATGAGTTTGGTTTGTTCGTCCCTCATCACGATAATTAGCGTATCCGATACAAATAAGATTCATATAATTATGTTGTTATGATCTAGAGTAGTGTCCCCAAAGTGTGATGCCCGCACCTCTAGAGATGCGTGAGAAAATTTTGAGAGGTGCGCATGTTTTTGCTTGTTGTAATACATGTATGTTTATGGGATGCGTGCTAGTATTTTTTATCGATAAAAGAGATCAATATTATTTTTCTTTACTGATAAGAATGTGCACGATTATAAAAGTTTGGAGGCCGCTAATCTAAAGAACTAAGACAGTTGATAGGGAGTTAATAAAACATTCCCCTGGCTAAATATGATCTCCCAGTGAGTAAAATAATATCCACAGATAAAATGCATTCAATTTGTTAAATTAGTTTTATGAAACTTTAATTTACAATTAATTTTATAATAAGTTATAATTTATTACAAATTATTATAAAAAACTCAATACTGAAAAAAATTGGATACTTTTGCTACATTAGAACCTCATAAGACCAATAGAAAAATTATTTTTAATTTATCGCAAACGAAAAATAATAGTTTTATTCATCGGCCTGATAGCTATGTAAAAGTTACGTTATACCTAAGGATCCGATCTCACATCTCCAGATTTTTGTAGTATGGTCCGAATTTGACTTGTCCATCCTTATCTTTCACCAATTGATCAATCCTGTAATGGACTTTGGAATGGCCATTTTTTTCCGTATTGAGTTTTACGCCAATTTCCATCCTACCGAATACTAAGCAGTGGAGCTATTCTATCAATATTACGAGCTGCCCATATAGTGGAATCGGAAGTTAGGTGAAGGATGATTTTCAATGGGCCGGCACCACTCAAAAATCAGAATGGAAATATAGCACATTTCTATGCAATCATCCGGCTAAGTGGTCCCGTCATTGCCTAATTGTCTCTAGTTGAAAAGCAATGTAAAACCTAGAAAGAAAAAATAGCTTCATTGATGTAAATTTTAGAATTATAACATAATAAAGTCCGATGAATAGATCACCTGACTCCTTTTGCCATTCTTATTTTATATCTTATTATATTTTTATTAATTTTAATAAATTTTTATACTTTTCCTGAAAGATGATGGGAAATAAAATTGATATAGCATCATTCCCTTAGAATATTTTCTTTTATTATAAAAATATTTTATTTTATGTTGCTAATAATGATCTAATTTTATCATTTTAATAATCTTGATCCTATAGTGAATCCAAATAAAATGTGTCTAAAAATAGCAGTTCACAGTTTGATAGATATGAAAGCCAATGATCCTGAAATATCAAACATCAATTGATGATTTCTACTAATGTTGCATATGAAATGAATACATGTTAGTTATTATATTATAAAACTAGTGCAACCTGTATATATGTTTTCGAAATTTTTGTAAGATAAGAAAATACTAAAGAAGTCAATTAATAATAAAGTAAAAATTGCTTTCTAATAGTATATAAAACTATGAATTTTGTAATAAATTTCATATAAAGACAATATATACAATAACAGTTTAGAAACTGTAAGTATATAATTCAAGCAAAAATTTTTTCGAATTATGTTTCCATATTTCTAGACTCACAATTTTGAAAAATTATACATAAATACATAAAACATCAATCTCTTCTACACTCCTTAATTTTAGCTCAAATAAACCAAAACTTTCAGATTATTTTAATTGAGCTACGATATTTTGACTATATTCCAAATTTTGTCAAAATCTGATATGTACTGGTGTTTATGGAAAAGAGCTCCATTCTCCTCCCTTTATTTTGACTCGATTGTGCTGAGATTTTCAGAAGATCTCAAGTAATCTAAGAAATATCTATTTCCTAAATTTCATCGATATCGGTTGAACGATGCGATCTATAGAAGTGTTTGAGGAAGAAGAGAAGGGAGAGTAAAAACGACTTTTTTTGATTTGCAAAAAGCGAATAAAAAGTGTCGATTTTTGAACTACTCTAGTTCCTTATTAATTGAATTTGAAACTTCAAATTTGGCAATAGGTTTCCATTGAATACTTTTCTGGAATGTAATTTTTAGATTAATAATATGTAACGTAGAACGAAAGTTACAATGATTTGAATTTTGGCCGGAATAATTCCTGTAATAAGAATCCGTCAGTGACTACTATACTTGGCCTAGAGTCATTGCTGTTTTTGATATAATGCAAGCTTTTTTACATAATCGAATTACATGATGTATATAAATCAGATAAGCAGTAGAGTATAATTTTATAGCAATTATTTAATTTTATAAACAGAGATAAGAATCATCATAAAAAGAGATAATTATGATGATAGATGACTCTCCTATTTCTATATTAACTAAAGTAGGCTATATGTATAGTATTCTGTTCTGAAAATAGTTTTAAGACTTGTTTAATGGCTATACATGAAGCTTATTTTATAATTCAGATTTTATTTTAATTAGAAAGAATAGGCCATAATTTTTTGAAACTAAGAAAGAAGTTTTATAATTTGCAACATAACATTTCAATGTGTAGCATTTTCTTTATCATTTTTGACAAAGAAAATATTACACATTGAATATCCTAATGAATGGGTTATCAGAGTATTTGATATATTTAAAAAGATTTTGAGGTTAATTAATAAATGATAATCATATTTTGAATTTATCAACTATGATATGATTGGCACTGACTCGTGTAGATTAAAGTACAATTATTGAAGACTGCTGATACAGACTTCAATATAAAACGTTGCTCATTTCATATCAAAATTTGTTTAATCTCATCTAGACTTTTTTGCGACAAGATTAAACAAATTTTATATATTTTGACGAGAATTTATTATGATATGGATAAAATTCTCAAGTTATATGGAGAACATGGATAATGCATGCTATTACAATTTAAAAGAATTGTTTATTACAAATAAATAATTTATAGAAAATTAAAAAATAATAAAATAAAAATAAAATAATTTAATTACTAATACATTATAGACAAAAATTTGTTAGATCTCTAGGGATACGAAAATTGCCAGAGGGAAATTATTATTACAAAATATATAAAATTTATTAATGAATAAAAGTCTAATTTACCAATAAATTTGACAACTTTTATAAATACTGTCGACATATTCACTCACATACAATAGTATTTCAAATATTCTTGATAAGAATAATCTATTCTAATCTATCTGATTTATTCAATTTTTGTGCTATAAAACATAACTGTGCAGATGTTTATGATTACTCTGATTATATTTAGAATAGTATAGTATAGTAATATAGTATAGTATTTTTCTTGTTTTGATGTCATAATTATAATTTCATAAACTCTCATTTTATACAAAATCATATGTCATATACAATATATATGTTACAGTAAAAGCGATTAATTAGTGATTATGCATAATCGCCGGATTAATCACTTTTACCGTAACATATACATTTAATCTCATATCAACTATCCTTTTGTATGAGATTTTATTTTATAAATTATACATTATATATTATACCTATTGCAGAGTATATACAAGAATATTAACTTATATACAGCATATATTTGAGCACATTCATTTATGATATAAATTTTAATTGATCTAATACAAATGATGGTTATGGTTAGGTAGGTTAAGCCGCCATATCTCACGAGGGATATCCTGTATCTGGCGGCGGCCACTTATAGAGCCCATCACAGGCTGGCCAACAACCATGACGAGGTCTAAGAATGGGATTCAACGGGCCGGACCCTGACTCCTCTTGAAAAACTGGAGATGTGGGACCCGGTTTTGAACGCGGATCTTCCACGGTAGAAAGCCACAGCTTTATCACGCTGCCATTCGGTAATACAAATACTATAATACACCTAATTCTGTTTTTACACGCTAAATACGTTCCCGAAGAATACGTGTAAAAAAATTCGTGTAAAAAAATATATTGCATCCCTAAGATCCTAAGAATTTCCTAAGAAATCAGCAAAAATAATACAATAAACCATGAGTTTTCATGTTAGGATCTTAAACATTTTATTTCATAAAGATTGCACATGTATCATACAAAGTAAATTATCATTTGAAAAGGAAAAAAACGTCACTAATTCTTGAACACAAAAAAAATTCATGTTCCTGGTAAAATGCCTATTGGTCAAATTAAAGCACGTGGCAAGAAATGACACTATCACATCACGTGATAATCCAAGATGACTACTGTTGAAAGTAAACGGAATCGTTATTCTGATAATTCAAAATAATTTTAGATGATGAATTTTCCGAGATATATGGTTTGTTACTAAAGGTGAGATCGCTATATTTATTATAAATATCCTTCCGAATAAATGCTGAAAAATGAAAATGTACAATTCATTAATAAAGGTTTACTTCAAAAATAACCGTATATCTTGGAAAATGCATAGTTCCTCTGACAAATTAATTCCTCTTTTCCAATGTCACAGTTATAAAATAAAAGTAAAGCAAAATTTTCTTCTTAGAATTTGGGTCGATCGTGTTAAATCAAAATAAGTCGTGTAAAAATAGAATTAAATTTTTTTTCTAATTCGTGTTAAATCAAAATCGTGTAAAAGAAGTTTGTGTAAAAACAGAATTGGGTGTACATTGAAATAATACATTTGCGATAACCTTAAATTCTGTTCATAAGAATTGCAAACATAAATTTGAAAATGAATACATATGAATCAAACAGTTTTTTTACTTGTTAATTTTAGAGAATATATTTTTTATTGAATCATTGACTAATTTTTTTTAATTTACTTTTGCAGATGGATTCATTCAAAGCATTGACCTTTGATATAAAATCTAGTGATTGCGATGAGTCACTTCTAAACGAATTAGGTAATATTTTAGGCTTATTAGAACATTCGTTAGATTATTCCCAAAGAAATATCGACATATCAACAATGGAAACATCGTTATTATCGTTAAGAGATCTGTCGAACTGTTTAGTAAAGAAAGATAATTTAGATTCTGAAAAATTTTTTACAAGAATAAAAAATTATTTAAAAAATTTAAATGAAATTATTCTGATTAAATTGAATACAAAAAATTCAGAACAATCAGGCGCACTTGTATATGAAATATATTCGCGATTTTTATTGATACAATATAATATGAATGGTTCTTTAAGTTCTCCATTGAGAATAAAAAATATATTTATCGCAGTAAAACTCTTATTAAAAGCTTATCGAATATGGATGCTTAATAAAAGTATTCCGGATGCAGAAAAATCTCTAGATTTTGTAAATTTATGTTTGGATGTTCTACGTAAATTGGTTAAAGATGAAAATGCATCTTCTGTTAACAGAATGAATATTATAAAATATCAAACCATAATTAAACTGTATCATTTGGAGATGTCAATTAATGAAAGAGAACACGAAGAGAGTTATAGATATTTTTCAGAAATCAAAAAAATTGTTTACGATTTTCCTCTTCTTCAGAATTACTTGACAGATCTTTGCTATAATAACGGAATCAAATACTTTCATGAAGAAAATTATGAACAAAGCGTTTTTTGGTTACGAGAATCTTATGGTTTGAGAAGAGATGGAAAATCTCTTCAATCGAATCAAGCTTTAAAGTTATTGGCAACAGTTTATATGAAGTGGGATGCAAAGAAATTTTGGGAGAAAGCACTTGATGTTATTAAATTAGCTAATACTCATATTAAGCAGAAAGAATATTTACTTGATTATTTATATATTCTTCTTCACAGTAAAAACCGTCCTGCGATTGAGGAATTTACTAATAAGATAATAAAGTCATTCACAAACAATATTAATTCTGACTCGATAAAATTTGTCAATTTGTTAATGGAATTTGACTATTATCAGTTAGCATCAAAATGTATAGAAATTTTAATGAAAAACATTTCACAAGATCTGTTTAAAAAGTTATTAAGTTTACAATTATGTATATGTTTTGAGCAAAGAAATTTTGAAGAAGCTAAAAGTGTTTTAAAACAATATATGAATCTCTTACAATCAGTTTTAGATCCCGAAACTGATCAAATAGTTGTTTCGTATACAATCGAAATTGGGACAATATATTTTAAGCAAAAGTTATACGAAGAAGCCATTTTATGGTATCAGTGTTGTGCAAGGATATATGAAAAAATAGAAAAAAAATTTAGTGACGAAAATCTTATTGATTATATGAATTGGTTAAAAAGGCAGCTATGCTTTAGTTATATAGAGATTAGATGCATATCCAAAGCTAAAGAATTACTATCAGATGAGAAATTTTTCAAAAAAGAAGATGTATTGAATAAGATCTTAGTTTTAAATTTAGCTATTATCTTGAAAGATGAAAAATTAATAGAAAATTCGTTAAATTTTATAGGTAAATACATTTTATTTTTATTCTTATAATAATTTTTAAAAATAAGATATAATTTTTTTTAATTTAATTTTTGAATATTTTAATGATTTTTAGTTTTAAAGATAAATGAAAACAAAGAAATTATTGAAAGTAGAATTTCATCTGTAATTATTCATTTATTGGTAAAACACGGTCAGTTTGCAATAGAAAATGATGAAATATCATTTATCCTTCAGATATTCGATAAATTAATTAATGCCATTTTCTATAATTATCCAATAAAATTAAAACTTTTACAGTGCTTTGTTCAGCTTAAAATTTTAAATATGAGTAAGTTATTGCATTTTTAACATGGAGATATTAATACATATAAGCTTATTTAAACAAATATTATTATTTTCATAGAAGACATTTTAAATTATAAAACAATTTTACCAGACATTGAAAAAAGTAAAGAATGTTTACAAATTATGCAGCAGGTAAGTTTTATAATTATTATACTATTGATTTGCCAAATTTTTTATATAATAATTATTATTCTAGGATAATCAAGATATAGTAGATGAATGTATCTGGTTTTCTAAAATATGTTGGAACGGAGCTATTCAGAATAAAATGCCTCAACTTTTTGTATATCAATTATTTAGCATAGGCTGGAAAATATTGAATGTAATAAACAATGCTAATGTAAATATAATTTTAAGAAGAAATAGTTTCTTATTATCAGCTATTGCCTCTGGATTATATTTGTATCGAAATGAAAATAACGAAGCCAATATGAATGATATACTAAGGTATTTTATGAAACAGTTTAATAGATTAAAAATATAAAATTGCATAGTAAAAAAAATTAAAATTTCATTTGTTTGATACTTTAAATATTAAATTGAAATTATTAGAAGCATAAAATAAATTTTTATTAATTTTTTATACTATCTTACATCAATAAAAAATTATACAATTTTTTGATGATAATTAAGTAAAAATTTATTATTTTTATTATTATTTAAATGTATATTAATTATTCATTCTTTTTTCAAAAATTTATCTTAGCAATTAGATTTTTTATCATTCATATACAGCAGGAGTAGCCAACTTGTTTGTCATTAAGATCGACTTTATATGTTAATAGAGTTCACGATCTACCTTCGAAATTCTTCGTTTGATGGTCAGAGTAGAGATAGGAGACAAAACCCCACATATCCCAAAACGACATTAGCTCAAAACGAGATATCCATCAGCGGCGAGGGTTTTTTTTCTTTTACTTTACTCATAAATCTCAAACACAATAATTCACTTCAACTCTCACAACTCAACTGTCAATTCATAGGCGCCATGTTGGCATCGTCAGCGAATTTAGAATTTTGTCTAAATGCTCTGCTGCTACAGGCTATTCTGTTTTGGGCCATACTCAGCAATAAAGCGAAATTTTGGCTTTAGTTGTCTAAAGAAGGCACTATGAAGTAAGAGAGTTGTCCGATAACTTACAAAGATCGACTACAAATCGTCCCGCGATCGACCTGTTGGCCACTCCCTGATATACAGAATATACCGCTAGTGGGAAGTTGGCTCCTAACTTTTGAATTTTGAAATTTTTTCTTATACAATAGTTCGCATTTCATTAGCATTTTTTATAGTTTTAATATTTTTGTTTACACTCTCATCATTCAGGCCTTAGAGCCAAAATAAATTCGATGGCATCAAATTTACATTAGCTCCTTTCATCTGATTTCATTAATCATTAATCTATTCATAATATGTATATCGAATTATAGTAGACTATTTAATATCAATCAACTTATTATAAATAAAAATTTTATTAATATTTTATATATTATTGATATAAAATGTTAATTTATATATGCCAAATTAACATTATATCATGTTAGAATAGAAACTGTTTCTACTTAAAGCAATGTTTCCCAACGTGGGGCGCACGCCCCACAAGGGGGCAATTTGATTTTTCAGGAGGGCAATTCGAGCATGAGTTATTAACAATGAATTTTTTAATTTCTTTTGGTTTTAGGGGCAATATATACAGTATATAAAGATATATTGTGACATACACATTTTTAAAATTAAAATCAAAATGTACACGGCAGTTATGAAACTTTATTTGCTGTTTTTTCATATTAATTTATATTATTATTATTTTTAACAATTTTTAGTGATTTCTTTCTCAGTATTTCAATTGTGCTTTTGTTCTTTTATTTTTCTGATTCATGGATGCCATGTTTTTAGAAGCCTGTTTCGACCAAGTTAATAGCCCTTTAGGCTTTCTCCACCGTGAATAGGAGTTCAATTTTTGAATAATAAAAATTATATGTCACAGGGGGACATCGGTATTTTACAGATACTTAGGTGGGGCATGGCCAAAAAAAAATGTTGGGAACCACTGACTTAGACTATTTTAGCAAATTAAGACAAAAAATTAGCACTTTCTAGCAGTTAAGAATGATTTATTTACAGTAACGAACGTTTTCGGCTATTCGTCGTCTTCAAGTTACAGCAGGAGTGGTCAAAAGGCGGCCCGCGAAGGCATCTTATGCGGCCCGCCGCTTAAATTAGAACACAACAGTTTCAAGCCCACATTTGTAAAATTCTATTCGAAAAGAAAAAATAAAATGATGGATACTTTGTAGTGTAAAATAATGGATATTGTCGCTATTGTACACGTATTGTCCGTTCACGAAAGCTGCGCCTAGCTAAAGTGGATGAGTCCAAACGCGAAAGGGAAAGTCGCAGTCGGTAAAAATTATTGAATTAATATTATATTAAGTTCTGTTAAATATACTATTTTCAACGTCGAAACTAATCAATTAGCATTCGACATTACAATTAACTTCCATTCAACTTCATTTATCTTGCGTTTGAAAACAACCATGTGCGAAGCTGTCATCCCTATTTTAAAATGTCACTGGACTCTGTTCAGTTAGAGCACGTATACTTGCGTCGATGGTCGCAGCTAAGCTGGATGGACAGTACACAAAGAAAAAATAAAAAAATGGATATTCTCGCTAGTGTACACATACATACAGAAAAAATAAAATAATGGATACTCTCACTAATGTACACGTACACTACCGAGTTATTCCAAATTTTGATGATATAATTAACCATGAACATAGTAAATTTTATACTCCAAATTTTGATGATATAATTAACCATGAACATAGTAAATTTCATTATTCACATTAAACTGTAAACATAGTGGATACTTTGTAGTGTAAAATAATAGATACTCTCGCTACTGTACACGTACACTACCGAGGTACTCGAAATTTTGATGATATAATTAACCATGAACATAGTAAATTTCACCATTTTGATATAATTAACTATGAACATAGTAAATTTCACCATTCACATTAAGTGTAAATTTGTTTTACAGAATTAATTACGTAGGTATCTAATATTTTGTAACAATCTGATGTAATAGGTTGTTAGCAATCAATCAGTTTGATAAAATACTTGATTTTAAAGAAAATTATCTGAATTTTATTAATTCGTAGGATAAATTAATTTTCTAGTGTTTCTAATGAAAAAAAAAATAGTTTCTACGGATGCTTTTGAACTCTGTGTTTCTAATGAAAAAAAATAGTTTCTCCAGATCTTTTGAATTCTTTATCAAAAACTAAGAAAATAACACAAGAAAAGTATATTTTAAAAATAATATGGTTCATACGAATATATTCTTTGTGTATGTATCACAAAGTGGCCACATACGATAGCGAGATTGACAAGAGCGTGTACAAATAAATTGGCGCAGCCATTATTCTAGTCCCGTGTGATGATGAGAAGAATATGTTTGTGCAAAAATCAATCTTGCTTCAACGTGAGAACTCATTTTTTGTCAAAGTAGTTTTTTTATTAATTATTAATAGAGTAGCTAATGTTATCATCAATAATTTCATTACATAATTACTTAATAATAATTAATAATTAAGTAATTTTTATTAATTATTAATAATTACCTAATGTTATCATTAATAATTTCATTATATTAATTAATAATTACATAATTATGGCCCCGTAAAGTTAAATTCGCTCTTAGGTACTTTTCAATTTTTATACGGCCCATTCATCCTGAAGATTGTTTATCCGGCCCTCGGCAGAAAATACTTGCCCATCCCTGGATTACAGGAATTGGAACTATACAAATTTAAATATCGGAACAATATGAGTTACTATAACAACAAAAAATTATTATCTAAATTTTAAAAGAATAAAAAAAAAGGGAGACCCTAATCTTGATCAACCTGACTTATAAACATACCTTCAGAGAGAGACTTTTGTCTGTTTTTCTTCTTTCAAATTCTTACTTCTTTAAATTATTTCTTCTTCTTTTTAATTCATTCAAAACTTAAGCGATAGATACAGATAAGTTGTAGACAGCTTCAGGCAAGCGTGAAAGTGAGTAGAAGTGTGTAGAAGTGTCCGACGAACAGAACTGTCGAAAAGTGTCGAAAAGACTCTCGGCTGGGGTCTTTCGTCCTGATTCTGCCAATCGCATCAGGAGAGAGAGAGGTCCGAACTCGCTCTTGACCTTATTTGGTCAGGCGGTCCCCTCCCCTTCTCCACTGAGATTGGCTGATGGCTTCTTCTGACAAGAAAGTTTATATTATTATTTTTCCCAGGTTGTTTGACTTAAAGACATTATAGCTGTCTGCAATTAGGTCTCCATTTCCTCTCTCTCTAGGCATATTTATGGGCGTGTTTGTCAGAGTTTAACATTCTTTATTCTTTTCCCTAACCTAAGGGTCACCTTAAGTTAAAATTTTACCAATTGAATTTGCTAGTTTTACACTTAATATTTAATTATTAATCGTTAATCTTACGCTTAATATTTAATTATTAATCGTTAATCTTACGCTTAATATTCGATTATTAATTTTAACAATTCAATAGATATTTCATTAACAAATCAGCATAAAAACTAAAGGCGATTGACATGATAAAGCAAGTTCCAATGATATATATATTCATCATTATACAATATTAATAAGTTAAAATGTTTAAAAATAATCATTATAATAATATTAGAAATTACAAAAATTTAGAAAAATTTAAACAATAGTTGAAAGAGTTTGAAGTCGGCTTGGAGAACAAAGAAAGAAAGCAGTTCTAAGAAAGACGAGCTTGTTATCTGGTAATTGTATCTTCAACTTAGTTTGCCTGCGGTCACAGAGTTTCAGTCCTGTAAACACGTGTGCACTTAACGTTGTCATCGGTGTTTAACAAATTGATGATTTAAAGTTATAAAAATAAACTGAATTAAAAAAAAAGGAATTTTACTTGGTCCGGGCCTCACATCAGTATGTATTTGTATCAAATAAAAAAATGACCAAAATGGACCGAAGGCATTTTGGGATCACATTCTTCAATTGTTTTGCTAGATATGTATTTGTATCAAATAAAAAAATGACCAAAATGGACTGAAGGCATTTTGGGATCACATTCTTCAATTGTTTTGCTAAAATGATTTAGTTTTTGTGCTGAAATATTTCGATTTTGTGATTAATATATACTACTCTGTAGTGCGACATGCACGACGAATCATTAACAATAAGAATATCTCTGCATTCTTTATTTCTTAAGAAATCTGATTAAACATATGTCACTTTTATTAAAACATATCGTGGTGAGGCAAAACTGGGTCTCGATGTTTGAGGCAAAACTGGGTAGCTTCTATACATCGATTCCGGGTTTATCCGTAAAAAAGATAACGTTCTAAATTAAATCTCTTTAAAGCCATAAAAGGAGAAAGCATAAAAGCAAGAGAAAATATAGAAAGGAGAAAATGACGTAAAGAAGCTTAAGAAAGTGAAAAAAAACATTGAAAATACAGAATGTCTTTAAAGGAAGAACCATTGAACCATTGAAGCTGTATGTTTTGTAACGAGTTATATGCATATTCAAAATCAAAGAAAGGCTATCCTTTCTTTGATTTGGAATGTGTATATAGATCGTTACAAAACGTGGATAGATCCAGTGTTGCACGTTTTAAGGTGAGCCCATGCAGCTGGTTCCATTACAAAGGAAGTGGATGACACATTTATATGTGACTTGTTTTGCTAAAATAAGAAACATACTGTTTTTTTTAATTTTTGTAAATAAAAATTTTGAAAATGTGGACTGTTACGTGTATTTAAATGGGTACCCGGTTTTACCCATCCAATGGGCAAAACCTGGTATTTGCACTTTAAAAAAAATCTATACCTAAGGAATAAACACACTGTTGACATAAAAACTTATAATTCTTGATAGATTTACAACTATTGAAGCCTAATTACATAATCTAAAAATTTTTCTGATTCAATTTAAAAAAATATGTTACTTCAGAATTAAGGAATTTGATTTTTCCCTATCTTCTCCTATACTGAACAAATTAGCAAAACAAAATTATGTACCGCTTATAAAATTTTAACATTATCATATATATAATAATAAAGGAATAAACGTATGGAGTCCATATTTCTGCGCATGGCATGTGCGAACTCTGGGAACGTAAGTGCCGCCATTACTATTTTCTGTCGCTTTGAATCCTTAATCGCCTCCTTTAGAAAACTAAATTCAAATCTCACTATAAATTTTGTTTTTAATCATCATAGTTTACTTCGTATTTATGTTTCTATACTTTTTTAGGTTATTTGACTTCAATTTATGTCTTCTTCGATCGAAATATGTTGCCTGTTCATGGGCTCGAGAGTTCAATTTGCATTCTGCACGCCGAGGCTACGTAAACGTTGTGTTTAAATAATATTTAATTAATTTCAGAATTTAAACAATATTTTATTCATTTCAGAAATTATATTTTTTTTTATTTTAAGATAAAATTATAATTATTATTATTTAAATAACTTAATCGGGAAATCGATAGTTTGTTAGATGCCAATTTCATGTAAGGAAAATTTCAAAGTTTTGTCTGGAGGAAAAAAATGAGCATAAGGATATGCTAAATAAATGAAAAATCTCAAATTTGACAAAGAAGAAACAAATGTTTCGTTTTTGATGTACTTAGACACATAGTCACCAGGGGCTAACTAGTTATATTATAATTTTTGAATCTCATTACAATGAGTAGAGATTATTAGGAACAATTCAGAAAGATAATATTAAATATGATTCATATAGGATATAAAATATAAGAATTTCATGCTTTGCTATTATTTGTATTTTATTCATTTTCTCATAATGATTGTTTTTGTTCTTTATTTCAGGCATTGGAAAATATAGGACTGCCGATAAAGAAGATATCACGAATCTCGTTGCATACAAACTCGGGAGGCGCATGAAAAATCCAATATTACAGGCCATTATTCTCACATCGTGTTTTGCGTGTTTAGGATTGGGTATATGGGGCATTACACAAATAACAGAAGGATTCAATATCCATCATATTTCCCCTGGCGAATCTTCTTTTCATAAATATGTAAAATTATCAGATAAATATTTCACGAAATATTCACACAGAATCCATATTATCGTAACTGAACCTGTAAACTATGCGGATAAATCGGTACAAATCAAGATCGAAAATACGCTTAAAAAATTTGAAGCTAATCCTTTAATATCTGATAGCAACTTCACTGAATCGTGGCTGCGTGCCTATTTAATGTTTGCCAACAGTCCAGTTTCCAAATTTACATTGGGTGCTTTCAATCTTTCAGATAAACAAGAATTCATAGATGGTTTGAGAATATTCTTAAAGTTTCCTCAAACAAGAAATTTTCAACGAGATGTGATATTCAACGATAATTACACGGAAATAATTGTCAGTCGATTTTTCGTTCTATGCGACGATGTCAAAGATAAAGAAGAAAATAAAATGCTAATTGAGGGTATGTGGAATATAGCAGATGACAGCGAAATCCCCATTACTGTATTTAGTCTGTTGTTTTATTTCTTCGAACAACTAGTTGCAATCAGTCCGATAGCCGTAAAAACTATTGCTATTGCTATAAGTTCCGTCATGATTGTTTTCTTTTGTTTTATTTCGAATGCAACAAGTTGTATATGTATTGCTCTTTCAGTTCTCTTTACAGTAACAGAAGTGATAGGATTTATGGCCTTATGGGATATAAATTTAGATATCTTTTCTCTGATTAACTTGATTATGTGTATTGGTTTTTGCGTAAACTACCCTACACACGTTACTTACGCTTATATTACTTATGATGATAACAAGTCTGATAGTCGTCTGCAATCATCATTATATGTTATGGGATTACCGATCATGCAAGGATCATTGTCCACTCTCTTAGGAATTAGTATTTTAATGCTTGATTCTTCTTACATGTTTATCGTTTTTGTAAAAATTGTTTTCCTGGTTGTTACTCTTACAGCGTTCCATTCATTTTTTTTCGTTCCTATTATTCTCGATTTATGTGATCGATATTGTTGCGCTTTCTATAAGTTAAAAGGAAACCCTCCTGGAAACGATTTACTTCAAATAGAAAATTAGTGCTGCCAGATAATAATTCTTAATAATAATAAGTAAGAGCACATTTAATTCAAAGTATTATTTTGTGAAATAATTTTATTCATACACTCATTCTATATATCTAGCATTGTATAGTAATAGATAATTTTCCCGAAGACTTACCGGAATAATAGGATCCGTACTGATGATGAACTGGAGATTCTTTTCTGGAGACATTTCTTTTGGCATTTTCAAAATAATTATAACTGATTGAGTTTGTAATTGAACATAAATTTTTTATGTAACATTTTAAAAGTATTATAATAAAACATTAAATAGAAAAGTACTAAAATTATAAAGTAAAATTTTGATGTATTAATATATTTTGCAGAACCAACGCTACAGAGGTCTTTTAACAATAAGATTAAACTGTTAGGCTGAACTCACACGAACCACAACACGACCACAAAACGGTGGTTACTGTGTTGTTGGGTTGTGGCTGAAATCAACCACTCGCGAACCAGTTATATGCGCAGTCGGTCAGGGACTGCGCGTATATATGCGCAATACGTTACCGATTGCTGAATGAAACGAACCGCTGTCGGCGGATAGTGGTCGGTATGTTGCACTGTGTGAGTTGCTCTCAACCAGTGACTACCACAACTTTGTCGATGATATCGACCACAAGTTGCGACAGCCGTTGAAACAAACTTCAGTTTAGTGGTCCGTCCGAGATAGATTATGCATTTCTATATTAATATAATTATAATTCACGACCGTTCATAAGCAACCACCGTTTTGTGGTTGTGGCGTGGTTCTGTTATGGTTCATGTGAGTTCAGCCTTAAGGCCTGTTTCCACTTACTCCGCGCGGACGAAAAAAATGCGCTAGCGCAAATAGTCAGCGGCAAATGCGCAGCGCACAATCTGCTTAAATTGTTTCCACTCCCCTCTTACTGAGCGATGACCTTGAGCTTAGCCTAGACAGAAATGGAAGCTAATTTTAATTCTCCTGCAGGGGCAATATCTTGGCATAATCATTTAGTCATTGATTTCTAAATATTTAATTTTACTGGAACACAA